>JZSA01002724.1:0-18744 GCA_000956155.1 Cotesia vestalis | reverse complement strand
GAGAAATCAGCGATATTTTGCTCGATAAAAATGAATAAACGTTTGACCTCTCGCCGCTTAGACAGGTTTATATATCTATATTTTAGTATATTTTTTGGCTTGAATCCCGGGCATATTGATAGCAAGTAAAGTGAAGGGATGACCGATCCAAACAGTTACACCACGGTTCACTCGTTCCGACTGAGGGTGGTTATGGTTTTAGCTAGATATATTACTTTTATATATGTTTTACCACCATATATATATTACATACCATCAGTAGCTTTGCACTCCCAGTGAAGTAGTACAGTATTACACGATACTTTTACGAGGTTTCTTTATGAACATTACGAGACTACACTCTACTATTATATACTGCCTTTACTTATATAGAAGCAAGCGAGGGGGTGAAATTAGACATATACATCAAAAATTCAAGCAAAATATATTTTTTCCAAATTTTTATATAAATTTACTCATTACAACTTATAATAATAACAATTTTTAAAATTTTTGTCTGAAAAACGTAGATTAGATAATTTGAAAAAATTTCAAAGACAAAAAATTATATTTAAGGATTAATTTGAAATGATTAAATTCCTAATTTTGTTTTATTTTTTCTATTTGAAATTTTTAATTGCAATTTAAACAAATGTTATTTTTTTTTATTTTCGTTTATTATCGATAAATATTATTCTATGATTAATTTTTTTTAAATCTTTAAATTGGATCATATAAAACAATTGAAATATTAATTCATTTTATTTAAATCCAAAATTTATAAAACGTAATTAGAGAAATAAAATTTCTAAAGATACTTTTAAAACAACCTAGCTGATTTTTTTCATAAATCAATTAACAGCTTTAAGCTGTAATTTAAAAAAGAAAAAAATAATTTTTCGAGTTCTTTAACAGTACAAGAATTAACAATCTTATATTTTGAATTAAAAAGCTAATTTTTGTCTAAAAAATCTCCATAATTTTTAAGCAAAGTTCTTATGAATTAAAATAACAAAAATAAAAAAAGAAACAAAAGAATGATATGTAATGAGAGGAGAAAAAAAATTAATAAAAATTTTAATGCTCGTGAGATTTATGACTCGGTCTGAAAAGGTATTCGTCAAAAATAGTTTGGAATTCAAAAGTTGTATGTTGGTAATAAAATCATTGAATATAAAGTACAGATATATGTATATTTGTAAGGATGTGTGTAATATAATATAAATTACTACTGAAGTATACAATTACGTTTAAAGACGAAGACCAAGTTACGTGAATGTATTATATTTTTATTATTTGTCAGTCAACTACTCAGTGGACATACCAGACGACTTTTCGTACCCGATTGCTCATGTCCCAGCGGGTTATATCGTAATGTAATGGTAAGAGAAGTCCCATCAACCTTTTATAAATCATTCTGATACGTGGATGTATTAAAAAAAAAAAACGTAAGTAAATGAAAAAAAACAACAGTCATCGACCATTATTGATGGTCAATAGCAACATTATGCACGCGTCACTAGGACGCCGATCATGAGAGTGATTGATTGATGGGCAGTATCACGGAAAAACATAACTTGGTAACTTTGTGCATTGCCTTATTCTCAACTCGATCAATAATACCCGGAACTTTAGTCCAAACTCTTATGTGTATCGGTATCGGTATCTTGCAATTTTAATCTCATTCCTTTTTTATTTTACTCGAACTTTGCAAAAAATATCTTCCAATTGGATAATTTTTGCTAAATCTATCTTTCAAAGTATTTATTTTATTTTAATTAAATTAACCAGTCTTTTAATTTTTTTGATGAATTCGTTCAACATTATTGTACAATTTTTTAAAAAATTTTAATTTACCTTTATAAATAGTGAAAATTTATACTATGGGAAGTGTTTACAAGTATAGTTATTAAATATTAATTTGAAGTATTTTTTTCAACATAATTTTTTGTTTGAGAACAGCAGTGAAGCCAAAGTACATCCGGAGTGCGTCTGATGTGCGTGTCAGCAGTTGACTAACGATAATGGATAACGCTTGTAACTTTCAGCCAAATTGGACGTCACTAATTGCTCATGAAAGTATCTTCTTTATTGTTTACCATCGATTTTTAAATCAACACAGATGGGATAGACTTTGAGACAATAAATTTATTGGTCACTGTTACTTTCATTTTTATAAAAGCTTTGATTAAATTATCGAAAAGAGAAAAATTATCATAATATATAGAGATGTCTTTATTAAATTAGCCAATCAAAATGGGGAGAATTATATGTTGAAGATTTTATATATACCATGTTAACTTTTAAAACAAGCAATAATGAAAAATAAGCTACAACAATCTTGAGTGATTTTGTGGACATCTTCGTATTGTTATTGATATTACAAAATTTTTTTTTCTAAGTTTTTATAAATTTTTCAAGCATTTATCGAGTTAGAACATCAAAAAAGAACAAAAGTGTATTAAAGTTTTTTTGTGTGATGATAAAATATCTGAGTTGATTTTCTGAAGACGGAATAATTTTGCGCCCATGCGCCATCTGTTGGGCCCTCTTTTAAGTTTAAAAAAATTCTTATTGAGTTCAAGTGTGTCCAAAAAAAAAATCTGGAAAACGGAAAAATCAACTATTTGGCCCAAAAACTTTGTAGGGGATGCAAATACAATTTTATCAGTGTACAATAAATGATAATCATTAGAAAAAAATTTATCGAGGGTTTTAAAGCCTCAGATGACCTAATGTCAATTAATATCATCACGCAAGTTTGTAACTTACACTGACTTACTCTGACTTACACTTGATACATTGTAATTATTTCTAACTTAAAATTTGAGCGGAGCTTTTAAACAAAAATTTATGTCAAGTTCAAAATTAATAATTATTTTATATAATAAATTTTCAAAAAGTTTAAATTTAAAATTGTACTGAATTTTGTTGATAATTGATAAAAAAAAAAAAAAAATTAAAAACAAGTTAAATAATAATTGATTTAAATAGTAAAATTGAATAACAGAAAAAATGACATTCAAATGACAAAGGGTAGAGTGTTAGTGTTAACGAAGCATCCTAGTCAATGTAAAGCACAATGATCGCGGTGTGCCACCTTGCACTGACTGAAAGAACGAGGGTGAGAGAGAGTGAGCCGCGCACACGTGCTCATCGTCTCACCCCACGCATGCCGTTTTTGACTGTATTGTACGTAAGGCGGTGCAGTAGTTTTACTGATAGGTCACATCCATTCAAATATAAATATAAATATAAATATATATCTATGTAGATGGGGTAGATAAAAAAGGGGCTCGTACCGACACTAGTTTTGTTTAGTTTTCTCTCGCTCTCTCTTTTTTTTTTTTTGTGTTTTTTGGTACATGTCTCTAGTGTTAAAATGTGTATACCTAACGCAGAGTGTCGTACACGACAAACGACTAGTGACACAACTATGTGCCAAACTGAGCTATCCAACAGTCCCTCTTGTACTTCTTGCACGTGGACATTCTCAGCTTACCGAGACAAATCTGTGATTCTGCGTGCATAAACTATTGATCCGCTTTAAATTTATTAAAACACATTTGTCACTTCGTCGCACGATAGATTTAAAAAGCTCTGCTACTCTTCTATGCCTTAAACCTTAAAATAAATATTTATATTTTTTTTTTATCTTAATTCTAATTTTAATAAAAACATTTTATGATTTTATTTAAATAATTATAATTTATGACAAAAGTTTTTTTTTAAATGAAATATTTAATTTTGTAATTTTTTTGACAGAAGAATATTTTCTGGCTTTAAAATAAAATATTTGCCTTTAATGCATTAAATAAATGTACGACCTTTACTTGAATTAAGTAAAAAATTTTTGTTACTAACTCAACCAATTTTTTCAGACAATTAATTAAAGCTTTCGATAATTACTAAGAATTTATTTTCTTGATAAAATAATTTTTTTTCGGATAAACTTTTAACGCGCATTATAATTGATACTCTGAAGAAAAATTTAACTTTAATCAAGATGAAAATTCTTGAACCAAGAAAATAAATTTCAAGAGTTTTAATATCTTGAATCAAAACGAAAGATTCTTGAACCAAGAAAAATTTCTTAGTTTAAGAATTTTTCTACTCAAATCAAGAAGATTAAGTTTTTCAAAATTATTTACTTGATTCAATTTTCTTTCTATGTAAGATATAAAAATCAAACGAAAATAATTTTGGTAAAATTCCACGTCAATTTAAAATCCTTGTACTACTGATCATCCTAAAATTTTCTTATCCTAAATAATAATTACAATACTCGCTTTAAATAACAATCTCAATCATCTTTATTCTTAAACGAAATTTCACCTTTTTTTTCTTAAATTTCTAATTGAAATTTTCCTTAACAAAATTGAATATAATTAAGCCAAATATTTAGTTTTGAGTAAAAAAAAACTGTATCAAAAGTACAATAATATAAAAAAGACGTATGTATACATTATCCATATAAATGAAACGTCTTGAAGTTTCCCTAACATCATAAAAGGCATATAACATTGACTGTCGGCTCACCCCAATATTGATATTGGAGTACAGGAGTAGGATCTTAGCGTCAGACCCCAGGGGAGGTGCGTCGACGCGTTTATATTCGCACTTTGGACCCCCAGTGTTGACAACAAAACCAAGCGCGTGTGCACCACGCAAAAGCAGCGCCTGGAGCGTATCACTGGATGTAATGCTACGGGATAGGGCTCGTACATGCTTATATAATCTACACTACACCGGTTCATCTCTCGATTTGTATCTGCTTATCAAAATAACGCTTACATCTTCATAAATATTTGCCTGGGCTCCAGCGCCAGTTTTATTAAAGTTGTCTACACTATACGTTAAATTTCTACCTCCCTTTTCTCTCGACAGCCGTGAAATCGGTATGGAAATAACGGGCAAAGCGAATCGTTTATGTCTATGTCTTTATATTCATAGTTATATAAATATATATAATATAACAGTTAGAGTAATAATTGTACTTGAAATGACATAGAGAACTGAGATAAACATGGATTGTATAAGTGTTATGTATAGAATAAAACCAGGGGCAAAATGAGTTGAGGGCGCGTGTTCCATCACTGTATAAACATTTAAAATTAGTATTCAGATGCGCAGCTGTTGACTACTCGTTTTTGTGGGCTTCCGAGGCTTCGTTTAATTGTCAAGCAGATGCCCTCCTCCCACTCTACACCAATTGTTTCACCTTTAAGCAAATATTGTAGTGAACAGTGGAATGAAGTTAATATATCTAATCACATAGATCATAGGTGTATACAAATACTATCGAAGAATTCAATTAAATAAATTATATCATCTATAATATAAACCATTTTTTTGTTAATCATCTAAGATGGCAGGAAAAGTTTCCGATGTTGAAATAATTAGTTTTATAATTTTTTAATAAAAATTTTAATTAATTTATTTATTTATTACAGTCCCAACTGTCTACTGGCCAATAACAAGGTCACTTTATGGTGAATTGATATAACTTTATAGTAAAGAGTTTACATTAAATTTTAATTATAATTATAATTATGCTAAATTATTACACATTATGAATATTGTGATATTTTTTAATTTCACACTGATAAAAAAAAATTACCTTGATTTATTGGAAAAAATCTTCACCCAAAAATAACATTTTAAAGAAAATTCGTTTCTAAAGCCAAGAAATTATTATTGATTGAATATAAAATAAATTTTTCTTAATTAAATGATTTTTTCTATTGACTAAAAAAAATTGTTTTTTTAAAAATAGCACTCTCAATTAAAAATTTTTTCTCTTGAATCACATTGACTTTCTCATCAATGTATAAAATTTTAATTAGCTTAGATGATAACTATGGTATTTTTTTATGGTTACTATTACCATTTTTCATTATTCATATCATAAATAGATTTTTGGAGATTATTTTGATAGTAAAATTGACCGAGTAATTTAAAAAAAACTCAATAATAATTATATGATAATTTTTGGTATACTATTCTCTCCGCGCACGTATAAATATAACACATTACTCTATTTGTGCGTTGTAAATAATATACAGCCTTTCTCTTTGTCGAATAGTCTTCTTATTTCCATTGTCGGACAATCGACCTCGCCCTCAACATAGGTTTGCCTCTTCAACATACCCACTCACGTATTATATATGGTTTCTTCTGAAATGTATATGCCGGTTGATACCTCATGTCTGTTCAAATATCAAATTACGTGATATAACGCTTGTCATGAGAAAAATTTTTATTTATTATTACATGATACGCATGTCAGCGTGAATCATTTTAATCAAAAAATTATTATTTAAAGCCTTACATTGATACAGTATTAAATATAACAGAGGCACTTGGTTGTTTTTGTGGATTGGACACTGTCAGTGTGCTTCGGTTTTTGTTTGCACACCTAACAAGCTTTTAATTGACGGCATATAAATCATTGTCCAGTAATTAATTTTAAAGAGTTAGTGACCTCGATCCTTGAAACTCGAAAGAATTTTACTGAATTTATTTTCGACACGATCAAAATTTGATTTAGAGAATTTTTTCAGCTTCTTACTTAATTCAAAAAAATTTTTACTTTTGTAGTAAATTTTTCCATTTTTTTCACAGATCTTATTTTTAAGGTAAGATAATTCGACATTGAATATTTCTGAACTAAATTATTGTTAATTTTTTTGAAATTAGATAAGTCTTGTAAGTGGAGAGTGAGTCTGGGGAAGTTTTGTAATTAATCTTGTAACTGTAACAACAGTTGTATAGTTCTAAGTTCATGCTATAGAAACAAATCCCATTAACTCGACAAGAATAATATAAGTAGCTATGGAACAAAAGTACTTGTGGACAATGTTGGAATGAACTTTTAAAGAAAAAATTTATTATATTTAAGTCTTAACAAATATTAAATTTACAAAGAAAAATTGAGAAAAATAAAAAAATTTAAGTCATGTAATTTTTTATCATAATTTCTTGAAAAAAAAATTGTGATGTCGCTATATGTAATAAGGACTTGTTTAATTTCTAATGCAAAAGATGATAGACTCTTCTATACTGCGTTAATTTAAGTTCCATGCATGAAAATGCAAGGAACACTGACTCCAAAAAATGGCAGTATTGACAATTCAGTTTATTTGAGATTTGGACATAGTGAAAAAATAAGAGGTAAAATGCCTTACAGCAACCTAAGACAGATTGATTAAAATTTTTAATTCAGCAATATTGAAAAGATAGAAAATAATTGTCAAGTAAATAATTCTTTCCATAATGAATCACTTTGAATATTACTGTTATTAAAATTTTTACCTTTTTTTGACAAGATTGACTTTAAAAAAAAACTCCGCCGAGAAAATTTAAAAAACTATTGGAATGTCCCAATAATAATTTTAAACAGAATTTTATAAAAATACTATCGAATTATGCCAATTCTATAAGTGTTTAACTGCTTCTACTACACTTTTAAAGTGTACCACAATTTTAAAAATTTTAGGCAAGCCCAAACTACTGACTTTGTTTGACCTACACAATAAGTAGCTTCAACTATCCACATTGATAAAAATAAATTTTGAAAGTTTATCAAACAATTTGTAAAAATCACAATTTCCTCCAAAAATTTCACGTGAAAAATTTAGTATTTTAAAAACTTTTAAACTGAGAAACGTAGACTAAATCTTTGAACATACATCTACCGATAAATATCTCTATTTTCGGTTTATCAGCTCAGACTGTCACTCTGAGTAAGAACAGTTTACGCTAACATGTGCCATCTTGCGGTCGCCTGTAAACTAACGTTCTCTTTCATTCTTTTTACAACTCTGACCAGTTTTTTTTGTAACAACACTTGACAAACTTTCAGGTTTAAATTCAAAAAAAAATTAAACTCATAAAAAACTGTACAATTTTTGAATAAATAAATTTATTCATACAAAAAAATTCTTAAATTTTAATCTGATACTACTTATTATTTTATTTTGTTATTAAGAATTCAAATTCTTGCGATAAAATACTCCGAGATGACAATTAGTAAAATTCTTGAGCAGAAATATTAAGTATTTAAAAAGCAATAATAAGTATCAGCGATCAAATTAAATAAAAATATTCATATATATAATATAAATTTAGTGTGTATCAAATAAAATTTTAATTAGCTAAAAAGGAAAGATAAATATTGAATTTTATCTCGAAAACAATAATTTAGACGATAAATATAAATTTATTTAAAGTTTGTTAATTTTTTAATGATCGGTTTTATTTGGTGGTCATCGGAGAAATAATAGCCGTCGTTTTGGGTATCATAAAAAAATATACTGAAGGAAACATTTTCGGGTAAGGTTCTCACGAATGGTAAAAAATGTGTTTATATATCTATATATTTAATAAACCAGTATATATAGGTATATGCGTATACATTTGACGAGAAGACTATACGATTTAGTATAGTTGACAGGTCACTATTAGAATATTAAATCGGTACAAAAAGCTCAGACAATTTAAGGTTCGATGTTAACGTGTGATATAGTCAGTAATCAGTCGATCAGTTGCCTTCATAACCCGGTATTTAAATCAATGCGATATATCCACTTTTGAAGTTGTATACCTACGGTCATTAATTATTGCCTGGTCGGAATTCACTAAAAACCTCCAGTGTTTTCGATCGGACACGATAAATGCATATATGTTTTTTTAGTTCAAGTAAATATCCGATATAAAACTTTGTTTTGACAGTTAATATTATGTAGAGCTACATCTGGCGAACGCATTTATGTTATTTTTTTTTTATTTTATTTTATTTTTTTTCCCCATCGCGATATCTAAAATCAGACGTCTCAAAACACGACAAAAGTGATGATACTCAACAGACATTTATCTATATTCTATAAAAAAAAAAACTTATATATACTGAACGACTGAAAAGTATATATTTATGAACTTTTTTTAATTCAAAAAAATTATTAGATAGTATATATTAATTGGTATAGTTGGTACACAATTCCTATTGAATGAGTAATTATAGTTATCGAAATAATTAGCTTTACTACAAATAGCATAGTAATGATAAGACTATGTTAATCAAAAAAATTATGAATTTTAAAAACAATGTTCCATTTTGCCTCACTTTCTGCCATAGATGAATGTATACATATTAATTCGTCGAGAGAAAGTATACACGTGTTATGACTATAGTCGTAAACCCTCCGTAACTCAAAATAAACTTGTGTTATTAACTTCGTAAACATTATTGTCAAAACAAATCACGTATATTTAGTAAAGAATCGAGACTATATAATATGAATTCTGGGGTTAATTCAATGGTTTGTTAAAAAATAAAAAAATAAAAAAAACAGTTAATATTTACGAATTATGACTAATGCGTAATTATAGTGCGAGTATTTTTACACGCAGAATTTTGCGTATAAATATTTAGTTAACTTTATTACGTGAGATTTAAAAAAACTACTTTTTTAAAATTTCATGAAATTTATGATATTGATTTTGATTCAATAAAAATAAAAAATTGTTATTTTTCTTATGAAAAATAATTTTTTTTCTTCGTTTTAGGAATCACAATAAACATTAAGTTATTGTTATTTCTTTGGAAATGTTAGATAAATAGTTCTGCAATTTCCGATAGATGGCGAGAAGTAGTCTAAAGTGCTTGTAAGCAAAGAGGTGGATCAAGTAATTAAATTCCATTAAAAATTTCAATTGATTATTGTTTTATGATTATTTTTTGATTTGTTAAGATTTATTACAGGAGTACCCTAATGATGAACATTGTCATTAAAAAAAGCATTAAAAGAAAATTTTTCTGCTATTGTTCGCAACCGCAAAATAACTGCGAATTGCTAGTAAACAATAAATAATTACCACAATCACGGTCATGATAAGCCAACTTATCAAAAAAGTAACTAAGCCCGGAAATGACAAATTGTCTCGGCAGGATTTTAAAAATATTCATCATCGTGATATTATCCACGAGCATGATCTTCGAAGTTAAAGCTCGCTACCAAGCATTGGGGTTCAACACGATCCCTGATACTTATAAAGTTAAGAACTTATACGGATAAAGATCACCGGAAGATCGTAGATCAAACACGTTGAAGGGATATACGCCCCTCAGGGGTTGGCTTTCTTGTTCGCGGCATTGGAACTCATAGTCAGCTAGAACGAGGTACAATATACCATTAAGACTGAAACTGTAGAGACCATACAGTCAGAGCAGAAGGTGGTTGGTAGCAAAAAGCATATAATATAACATGAACAGTGTTATTCCATCGGCGTCACCTCACTGCACACATTGCCACCATACCATGCACATACTAAAATATAAGAGCAGAGCTACATGCACGGAACCCTGTCTCGCTTATTATACATTCACGTGCAGTTAGATAAGCGTCGAAACGCCCGCGAGGCACTCGTGAGTCTCGCGCTTTACACCAGCGAGGGGTAGATATGTCTAAGTTATAAATGTCAGTATTATGCGAGGGGCATCTTCACTACATATATAATCTGGATGAATATATATAAAATCTAAGGATAAAACAGTCAAGAGCTTTCACCTTCGCAACACGTACATTTACACCGATACCGATGATCCAGTTACCTCTGCTTCACGTATAACATATAACATTCTGCATTACGAATTACATGTAAATTAAATAATATATTTATGCACACATTGCACTTAAGGCAACATCTTGTGGCTGACGTTTTAATGTCTAAGTGTATATTTTCTGAAAAGACTTCTCATCACCGCGATTCTTATCGTCAGTACCACCTGTAGTGCTTACTTCCGCGAGAACTCAACCATCACTGAAAAAAAAAAACATTTTTGATAGCATATACATATTTGCATATGGGTAGAAAAGATATATGTGCCTTACGAAGTCGGGATTCAAGTTTAAGTGAGTATAATTGTAATTGCGAGGTACTAATTACAATTACGAAATATGTGTACCCAGGCTTAGCTGGGATCTGAGTACGGAAGCGGCGGGAGTTTTGATTAATTATCAGCGATGAAATAGTGATGCAAGTGATGGATGATGCAACGGAAAATCTTTAGTCTGGCTTGAGTTGCATTGTTATAGTTTGGAAATTAATTATTCAGGTGATAAACTTGTAGGATTACTTGGTTTTTTAGTTTTTTGTGATTAATTATTGGAAATTTTTTCATTTCATATAGTTTTATTGATACAATTTTAAATGTTACAATATATACATGACAATGTGTCAGAAACATAAGTAAATACTAGCACCTGTTCATAGAACTCCTATCTAGTAAAAATAAAATACATATCACAGTTGGCGTCCTTAAAGATATTTATAATTGATTAACATAATGAGCAGGAAAATTAAAAATAAAAAATCCATAGAACTATAGTGTTGACAGTCAGTGTACATACGTACAGAGCAATTATCATTTATCATTATTTTTTTTTAATTACCGAAATTAAATTTTTTTGGAACATCAAATGCATTTATGCTTCTTTTTTTTATGTTAGTACACGTTTACTATCCTTCAAGGCCAATTTAAACATGATAATTGCGATTGACTCTCACAGAAAAATTTCCTGACCCTTATAAGATGAGAATAATGCACTCTCTTAAATGTTAAGTGTTACGAGATGACAATAAAATTGTAATGGGAAATAAAAATCGATAAGTTAAACTTCCTGTAAAACATTAAATTAGTCTAGAATTGCTTACAGGAAAAGAGGTGCACCGCAACTATCATAATACATAATACTTAAAAGAAAAGAGAATATCCGGACGTCATCGATACCTTTTGTGACAATTATGAGAATAAAAACCCGGAGATCACGTTAACTTATATATGATCGGAATTACTTTTTTATATGGATTTACATTTATATAGATATGTATGTTGTATATACATTACAGAACGAACATGGGATGTAGGTAAAGACAGGAAGTAAGCTATTCCACGTGGTCTGTATAATTTAAAATTGTGTGTTATGTTAATACACGTGGGAGCCTGAAAAAAATTCGATATTTAATACAGTAGCTACAGAATATAACTATTTTATACTTTTCACAGTTTTATAATATCGTAAACTTTGGTGGATGTCTTTAATAAATAATGTATACAAATATAATTCATATCACGTTTGCTTTACTCGGAAATTGATGCGGGTGTCTGGTGCATAGGCACCATCATCCAATCCTTAATAAGCGATAAATTCCCAGAACAAAATGAAAAATATGTTTTTGCAGACACGCGCGTTACGTGGCGCGATTATATTATACCACTGCTGTACTAGTCTCACTTTTTTTGTTTATAGCCACACATTATGTGTGCGTTGAAAAATTCTTCACATACCATAATGTATAAAATAATCATAATAATAATAATAATAACAATAATTGCAAAGCTGCCTAGAAAAAAAAATTGCAAAAATTCTAAAATAATTTGTCACATTTATAAATCGATGACAGGACTAAACTTTATAGATAAATTGTTCTGAACAAAAAACAATCATTTTTTATAAAACTGGTTGTTTTTCTTCAAAAATTTGTTCTATTCGTTTTAAAATTTTTGTATTCAGATTTTTTTACCTTCAGCAATAACTAAAAAGTCATAAGTAGTATTTTAACTAATTTTTTTTGACGGTGTATTTTAATCAAACATTTTTATCTTAATATGTTGCCGATAAAATTAAAAAAAAATTATTGATCGAAATTTCACTGTCTATTAGCATTCAATTGATAAAATTAATTTTTTTTTTTTAATCAAGAACAATATTTTTCAAACAAAAATAAGTTTTTTTATTACCGTTCTACCTTTTTTTTTTATTCAAAAGTTGTAATTTTTTTTTGTCAGTACAAAATCTTAAAAGAAAAAATTTTCCAATTACTTTTCCGCATAAAAAAGAATCTAGCTATAACTTGATTCGATAATAATAAGAACGTGTGCAGTATTTATTACTCGGTTGAATGCAGATAAAATGCTCATATGCGTTGTGTGTTAAATATGTTCTGCGGTTAGACATATCTACACAAACGTATAATGTATAATGTGCAATATACACCAAATAAAATAAGTGTAAAGCAATAGCAACTGGGTAATTCCGATAAACGATAAAAATTACTTAGCCCAAGTACGGTTGTGACTGGATGGCTGCGGATTTATACCAAATAGATTTGCCAAGGCGTAGCAGAGGTTCATAAATGGGTGATGGCACGCCTCATCCGCTCCAGCGTTGCTCGGGCAATCGACCCAACGGAAACCAGCAATTTGTCCTCTTTCACAAAATGCTGACTCCATGTCTGTGCCTCACCGTGTCATAATATCGTATCAATGTCGTTCGTTTTTAAATGTACAGGACATTAAAAGTCATTAGACACAAAACCGTTTGAGTCATATTCCTCTTCCGGTTCTCTATTCGTACTATCTACATGTATATTAAATCGCGATTGATGACCTGCTGTACGTTTCCTGTATTGTTATAATCAACTGGCATTAATAATCTTTTGTGTTTTAGAGCAAGTGCAGCTGGCGCCGCTGGGTTTTGTGAGCAAATATTTTTTAGTTCCTTTCCTTTAATGCCCACCCACGATAAAATTGCCAATGCTCATGCTCAGCTCAAGCTTATCCTAATTCTTATTCTTGCACCTGACTGCTGCTGACCTTTCAGTTGTTTGTATTTTTATTTTTTATTATACGTACTGATGTATCTTTTCATTTAGCACCTTAATTCCCGCTAGCCATTCCCAACACATGCCGTTAAATTTTTATATTTTTTTCCGGCAACTATCTATTCTATTATGTACTCTCACCTGCGTTACACTCCGCTTGAACACGTGCGAAAGGTGATCGCATTACACACCTTTTTGTAGATTGATAAACCTTTCGTCTTTCTTCCGATGACAATAAATCAATTAAAGAATCATTTTTAGTTTTAAAGAACCGACGAATTATCTGTTCAATTGAATCTGTCATAGTTTGATGTCTTGTCTCTTGTGTCAGTCGATCCTGATAAATGAGTTTATAAAACTCAGGTATCCGTTGGTGCTGCTTTATTTACTTTATCTGGATATATCGGGAGAAAAACTTGCTCAACTAGTTAAAGATCATTTTTCTAAGAATTTTATTTTATGTTTCCGTTATGATTGAGAGGCTAACTTGTGAAATTTACTGCTCCAATAAATCATAATTTTGAGTCATTCAATTTTTTTGCTAATTACTTATGAGAAATATAAAAAAAAATTTTTCAGTGTTGATATTAACAAAAATACCGAGTGAAAATCCATCGGGAAGAATGAACAACCTCTGGACTGTCAATGACTGCGACATGTTTTCTGCATTAGATAGACGTGTTCTCGGTTTACCAACAACAAAATAATGTGCAGATACATACATATATCGTCGAATAACTAATGTAAGTTCTGGAAGTACCAGGAAATGTAGCTTCCTTCTGTCTTCTTTGTGGCAACTATTCAAATCCGGGTAGGTAGACAGTGATGGTGATGATATTTACAGTATAGACATTAAAATATATACATGTAAATACACACGATTATAAAGGAATAGATGCGCAGGTGCATATCGTCCGGACGGTAGTTTAACACCGGATAATGTTCCCACTGGATTCCGCGACAAGTCATTTACCTCAAGAGCATATTTACTTCAAGACACAATAGTCATACTGCTTAATGGCAAATAACGGACAAATTTACGGATCGTGATTTTAGTTAAGTTTTTAAAAACATGCACGGAAGATGTTCTTTTAAGTGCAATTTTTTACCATTTGAAATATGTAAATTTTGAAAAAAAAAACAGTTACATTTCCTATTGTAAGTTTCTCAAATCAATTATAATAATGATTATCCATACATAATGAATTTTTATCAATCGGCTGTAATTATTGTTATTTTTATTGTAAATTACAAATGTAACTTCAGGGCAAAAATTTCTGTCTGTATAGGAAAGTTTAATGTTCATATTTAATTTTTGGTCGATCCTGCACAGAATCAAATAAATAATTTTGAAGAACTTCATCTACTTTGATGTAAGAAGAAAAATTCCTAAACTACAAAATTTTTTTCTGATTCAAGACAATGAAACTCTTCAAAATTATTTTCTGAGTTCAAGATTTTTTTATTGATTCAAGGTGATTTTTTTTTGGTATTATATAGGCCTATGTATGGTCTGGTATAAAAATTATCCATGTTAAGCTATATTAGCACATTATTGGCTCCATATGTTCTAATATGACGTTGTATGCCGTTATATTGATTGATATGTTCATATATAATTTTTCGATCAAAAGTAGTATTGAAAATCTCAGCCAGAGGATGCATGATCCTTAAATTGTTTCCTTATAAGAAAGTTAATCGTAAAATGGTAATATTTACAATTTATTTAATTAAAAATTCAGTCAAATAAATAAAAAATAAATGACTTATCAGAATGTTTGAAATAGATGCATAGTAATAACTTCTAAACGTATTCATTATTTCTGTAAATAACTTTTACTAAAATATTGTAATCTTTACTAAATTATCAAAATTCATTTTTTTTTTTCGTAGCAAAATCAATTTTCATCTTCAAAAGTTTTTATATCTCTTTATAGAATATAATATTTTCCGACCCAACTCCAGATAAAGAGTAATGGACTTTTGACCGTGCACGTATCACTAGGGTAGAATAAATGCCAAATTTATGACCCTTAAAAGATAGGTTAAAATCATATTTTCATTTATATCAATTTATCCATAAAAATTTGAGCTTAAACTGGTAAATCATCAATATTAATTTCACTAATAACAAAAAATACAAACTCACTATTTTATAACTTTCCGTTACAGCTTATAACATATGAATAAGTATCCAGAAATACATAAATCTGTACATCCACGTGAGTAACAAAATACAAGATGGGGTCAGAGTGACGTATGGCAGGCTCTACTCCGGAATCACCCGAACGGACAGGAACTTGATAGAGTGTTCGGCTATTTACCCAAGAGTCTCGGTATAGTAAACTACTACTATACCTATACTATACGCTATGTATTTACAAACACTCGACGTACTATATATAAGGTACGGTAGCATAGAATTACGCTACAATACATAAACAGACTCATATATATATACATATATATACAATACGCAGACTTAAGACTTACTACCTTTCCACTGTATACAGGCATACAACTTGTATCCAGCTTGACCCTTCTCGATATCTTACATCAGCTTTTTCACTCCTTGGCTTCTTATCATCGAAAATATCATTTTATTTGATTTTCATTTATGACCATATCCAATATTCTTCATATCAGTTTATACTGCAGATTTTTTTTATTGACTACATATACATGTATATATATACACATAATAAGCTTATTCCGACTTATTGATATCCACAGATATATTATCCTTTGAAATTTATGCCAGCATATAAATACATACATAGCACAGCACAGCAGTTATTTTTTATTCAGTTATATCTCTAGGCTATTATTGTCGTATTGTAAAGTCACAAATATATGATGTAAATATAAATGAGATAGACGGTATATTGTCGACGGTATATATTCCGAGAATAAATATATCCGAGCGAGCATATCACATCGTAACTATTATTATTATTATTATTATTATTATTATTATTATTATTATATGTTATGTTGTTGATATATAAACTACAACTCGATATAAATATATTTATATATATGTTCCCGATATTGATCGGCATTCGTCAGATTTCACCGGATTCAACCTCGTTCTTACTAAATAGGAATATATGGACTTTTATGGAAAAGGAGGGCCTCACGGCCTTCGACAGTATCCACTGGATACGTCAAAATTTATATTCCTTACTTGATCGTGACTTTAAGACTGATACATAATATAAATACCTTAAGACATTTTCTTATATTATTTTGTTTATGGACAGGAGGGGGGTCACTTTATTTTCATTTTTATTCCTGCTAGAGTGGAGTAGTGTGTAGATGGTGAAAATAAGTAAAATATCGCTAGATCCTCTGCTATAAATGTATATATGTATGCTGGATCTTTTTAGTTTTATATATTTATTATGTGGATATTCAGTTATCGTCTTAGTCTCGGGTTTTTGGTCTTACTTTTACACGTCTGTGTGTCACGTACCTTACCTGCAATCATATCATATGCTTCAAATAGCCGGTACGTGACTTCAGCCACTCCTAAACATTTCAAACATTTTTATTGACTCTATTTTCAGAAATCATTTAATTGGTAATATCTATTCATTTTTTATCTGAGTTATTTTTATTTATATTGATTTTATTTTATTTTATAGTCTATGTACTTTTAGAGAATTATTTTTTTAAGCTTACTTGAAGTTAATTAAGAGATTTTATTTGTGGATTTTTAGAAAAATTTAAAGTCTATGCAAAATTTTAATTTAAAAATTTTTTGTTCTAAATTTAGGGCAATTTTTAAAAATTTATTCCAATAAGAAGCTTAAAACGATCAAAGAGAAAAATTTTAAACTAAAAAAATAATTTTAAAAAATCGTTATTTCTTCAAAAAGTTTTAATAATTATTTTGCATTAATTTTAACAAAAAATTAATTTTTTTCGTTATAATTATTTACAATTTTAAAAAAGCTAATTTCGATTTATTAATATTTTTCATGAAAAATCACATTGCTTTTTTTTATTTATAAAAATTAATTTAATAAAATAATTTATTCCAATTTTGAAATTATCCAAAAACTAATAAATACATTTGTTTTTTCATTAATTTTTTAATTAAAAAATAATTAAGTAAATTAATTAAATAAATTAATTTTTTATAACTGATAAATTTCCAAGATTATAAAAAATACTCCAAAATTAATTTTTTAAATACATTGCATAAAAATTGGCTCTTAACAAACTATCATCCTACTAGCTGTCACAAAAAAAGCATAACGATTGCCAAGATTGAGTTGTTTTGAATAAATATTTGATAAAAAGTGTTGACATTTAATTAAGTATCCGATTTTCATTAAATAAATTATTTTTTTCACAGAAACTTTCTATTCTGTGTATAATAAACATGAAATTCTAGAACTATTTATGACTACCATATTATAAGATCAAAGACTACTATTTTGGCTAATGAAGCTGGCTAAGTCTAGTCTTAAAGACCTCCCAGCGTGATATCTACCATTAATACAAAGTAACATTTAAGTATCCATGTTTTCATGTTATATATCATTCAAATGTGTAGCATTGCTGATATATCTATGTATAAAAGTACACATCACCTTATACACATTATATGTAATATGTAGGTGTAATATATGTAACCAGTAGTGACCAAATATAAACTATATATTACTAAAAGGCTAAAATACTGAATAGTGAGCATAGAATTGCACACGATCGACGTTACACATAATAGGAAAATATGGAGCGAATTAAATTCCACGGGCGTTCACTTTGCTATCTATCCTATCTGTTTGGTTACATTCGGTTAGCTACTTATTTCATTTTATTTAATTTGTAATAAGAGAACTCGGATCTTATTTTATATTCCAGGAAGCTTTATGTTACTTTCTTTAAATACATTTTATTTATTTATAAGAATTCAATACGTCAACAATTTTTCTAGTAGAAAATTTCTTACATTAATATTCAACTGTACAAAATCGGATGTAAATTTTCCAAGTTTCAAGATTTAAAATATTGTGTGATGTAGAAAGCAAAGAAAATTTTTACGATAAATTTATGCTAAGTTTTATTTTTAATATATTTATAAATAAC
>JZSA01002722.1:0-32831 GCA_000956155.1 Cotesia vestalis | reverse complement strand
AGAATAAATTTTTAATAGAATCATTAAAATTATTATTGAATAAAACAATAAACACAACCGGAAATAAAATAAATATTCATTAGTATGTTAACATAAATAAAACAATAAAAAAAAAAATAGATTTCGTGGAAGATGTATAGATATATTTATCCATAATAATGTTTAAAAATAATTTATCCTAAGAGTTGTACAGGGAGAAAAGTATGCGCAAAAAATTGATATGCGGGACGCCGAGAGACGACATAACGGGATGTAACTCCGTTCGCAAACAGTCGTCGTGTCATTGTGCCGTCACGATGCAAGGTTATTCATTGGTGATTCTTCGGACGATGTCATTACTATCACTCGATAGAAATCTCTCACAAGAGGTTGTC
This sequence comes from Cotesia vestalis, assembly GCA_000956155.1. Lineage (NCBI taxonomy): Eukaryota > Metazoa > Arthropoda > Insecta > Hymenoptera > Braconidae > Cotesia > Cotesia vestalis. Next base: position 32,457 of record JZSA01002722.1, on the reverse strand, counting down.
GGATGAGCGGTATATAGAATTCATTGAGAGACAACGTGTTAACGATTACAGACATCATTGTCTGTAGACTCATAATTTTTTGACAAGTAGTTAGACATCTTTCTTTATTTTTATTTTTATTATGCTCTCCACTTCGCGTGTGCGTGTGTGAGCAGCGAAAAAAAAAATGAAAGAAATATCGCGGGTAATTATTTGTTAGTTATTTTTTGTTTTTCTTTTCTTCTCCTGAGATGCAGTATACGTTACGACAACGGTAATTTGTGGTACTTTTGAAGGGGATGAGTATACGAGTAGTGCTTTTCTCGTGAAACCAAGGGTGACTACTGCAGACTTCTAATATACCTTACCCATAATCATTAATCACACTGGACGAAGAAATATCTGACCGATGTGAAACTGTGGGAATCTCGTTGATGGTATACGGGTTTCTAAGTATTTTTACAACTTGAGATAAAAAAAAATTGCATCGCAAAAAAATTAAGATATATTGAAAAAATTATGTTTTTTTTTTTTTTTTTTTTTTTTTTTAATAAATAAAATTTCTTGCTTTGAATTTATTATCTTAGAGGGAGAAAAATAGATTTTCAATTTTTATTGACTTAGTGAAAAGTTCGAAAAACCACTAACAGGTGGCGTATGATCGTTAAACTTTCTCGCTACAGAAGAGTTGATATTCATTATTTAAATTCAATCGAGAAATATAATAAATGTATTTAGAATGATCATCGATTCAAAACTTGATATATCTTATAAAAAACTACATGAGTCAGCTAACATTCCTGAGCTTAAAGAAGTAGTGCATAAAAAAATTTTTTTCTTAAATGCAGTTCTAAAACTATGTCACTAAAATTTATCTTATACTGTCGTTTTTTTTACAAATTTTTTACTACCTAAAATTTATTTGTTTTTATCTAATAAAATAGAAAATTACCACAAAACTATTTCTATTTTTTTTTAAAATTAATGTCTATAAAATAAATGTTAAAAAATTTTTAGCGATCTTAATTATTAATAAAAATATGTATATATAATTTTTTGAGATAAAAATTAAAAAAAAAATTTCCAACACTTGAAAAGGAAATCATTAAATTTTGATGAGACCATTTATATTCCCTAAACACATTTCCAATTTTAAAAATTATCTTTCATGACATCTTCATGCCTAACTAACTAACTAAAAAGAAAAAAAAATCCTACAATTAAAAATTGAATAAAAATTTAAATAATGGAATTAGTCAGCAAGTGTATAATAGAATATAAAATATGTATATTGATATTATAGTTATATGGTAAGGTATTAAAGATAACAATCAAATTGCATTGTAATTCAGCAAGTTCATCCTGACAAGCACGTCCATAGTCATAGACTTTACACTGTCATGAGACATGGCAAAATGTCCGTGTGAGAATAGACTACTGGATTGTGCGGGCGTCAACTCCGAGGCGGCGAAGCTACATTTTGCCACGGAACACGTATACACGTCGGTTGGCAACCCAACTGACCGGTCATTAATAAACCGGAGCCATTACCAGGCTACCTTCATGTACGCATCCTATGCTATACACATAACAACCCTGTATGTACTCTACTCGGTGCTGTTGGATATACATAGGCTATCTAAAACCACTATCCTCAGAGTTTCCCTCGCCGAACCAAAGCCACCCCCCACAGCTTGCATAGCAGTACCACACCGCTCTACCATATCACCCCCATACTCCCCAATACTTCCCACCTCCCCTTCCTACTCGTGCTCCTGCTCCTTCTCCGGACACCTCCTATTCTGGCCACTATCTTTTCTATGCCCAGTGTGACCTCGCGGTAGGGTTATATACTGACCAGTTGTACTCGTAGCTGTTACTCCGTTATTTCTGTCATTTATAAATGCCTTCGGCTAAACTACCCGTCTATCTCATCTTTCAAACCTACCGTCACTTTGCTTAACTCTTCTTGTATTTACATTGTGATTTTAATTGGACGATTTATTTTAATTTAAATGTTAGAGAAATTCAAGATAAAATATTGAAGTTTTTTGCAAAAAAATAATCATCTCAAACTATTTCAGAAATGTATATGACGCATAAAAAAAAAAAAACATTTTACCCTGTTTCATAGAAAAATGACATGATGGATTTGCATATGAGTTTCGCAATGAATTGATCGCAAAAACGGATGAAAAATTCGGAAAAAAAGTGAAAACGAATGTACCGAAAGTAGAAAAACTTGTACTTGTCACGAGATTAGATTTCGCGACACCTGTTACTGCTGCTGTTTGATCGATCGCGTTTCATTCCCGAGAGCTCATACTAACATACCAAAGAGTGGCTAAAAAATGTAAAAGGAAAAAATACATATACATGAACGGAAAAAAATGACTAATACTTTGCATATATGGCCAACAAAACACTAAATTGATGCAAGAAAATCATTTACATGATGGACTACGTTTCGTGTTCTTTTTTTTTTCATTTTTTCTAAAGTGTCAAAAGAAAGGGTGCTGTCCCCTGAGCACCCTTTTATGCACAAAATCTTTCTCCCCCCACTGTTCGATATTCAGAACACAAAAATCAGCTTTATTTCGACATGTCATAGGGTGGAAATGTTGAGGATTCTATAAATCCGAAAAAGCCTTAGTGTGTAAATAAAAACATATATTCTTCTTTTTAAACATGAAAGAGTTTGTGTTGAAATATGGCTGGCTTTAAGATTTAAAAAAAAATTTTCTTAAGTATGAAAAGTAATTTAAAGAAAGATAAATTAAATTAATTCTGTAATTAAAAGATAAAAATTTATTAACATTTATGTTAGAAACAAAAAAAATGTTTGGCTCAACTCTTTTCCACCGAGAAATTTCAGCAACCATGCGCTCTCTATCGGAAATTTTAAGTACTAACAAAATTGACCCCAATAGTATATATTTTTGAATATTTGATTCAAATAATATTAATTTAAATAATCATAATTAAAAAATTTAAGAAAAAAACTTGTAAAATTTTTAGTTAAAAAAAAAATTATAATTATGATGTAGCAAAAATTGTAATTAAAATTTATTCAAACGGAAAAAAAATATTTCTATTGGAATGGTTGAAAAAAATTACAAAATTTCGAAACATAACTTCATTTAATTAGCTTTACTTTTTAACTTTAAAAGACGTTAATTTATAGACCCTCACAAAAAAAATCGATCAATCATTTTTATTAATGCGGTGCCATAAAACACAGATATAATTGAACACTTAATAATAATAAAAATAGTAACTAATGACAAGGCTAAAATATTACAGGCTATAAATGTGTCTTGCGGCATCAATAACGTACTCAATCTGTCATATACACATAAATCTAACGTTAGATGGCAGAGATCGTACATGCATAGAATATGAGAACAAGAGAGAGGTGATGTATCAAGGTAACAGCAAAAACTATCCAGTAAATTTAAATCATTTCAGTTAGACTGGCTTCTATAGATATGCGATTATTACATATAAATTTATATAAATGTATTCCGTATCGAGAATGTAATAGATATATATGTGTATAAGATAAAAACGTGACGGCGAATACAGATATATTATCAGAAACGGCAGGGGTTCATATTGCGGTTCGAATGTTTCATCTAATATTTAAAAAGCTTCGTGTTTGCTATCAGATATCTTTTAAAATTCATGTTGATCACCGCCGATTCTCGATCTCGATTGAAAAGCTTTTTTTTATTTTTTAAAGAACATAACTTTATGAAGCATTCAAACGTAACGCGATCTAAATCGGGAATACGAATATCTAGAGATATGGGGAAAGTCGCTCGATTAAATATTTAAGAATGTAAGAGTGAAGTTGCACCCATGAGACCGCTCTTACAGCCCGTGTACTTGGGGTTTTTTCGCACATGCTTATGGAAATATTTGTGACCACCTTTTTTATTATTTATAACTGTGTTTTTGAATTTTCATCTTACAATATTGAATTAAATTTTACGGTTTTCGTTGGGATTCTCAAAGTTATTGCTCTGTTAGATTAAAAATAAAATTTCTTTTAGATCAATGACTTTCGGAAAGCCAAGCACTTAAAATGATATCACTAAATCAGCAGAATTTAATGAACAAACACAAAGTTTTGTGTCTAAGAGAACGTATGTTGTCAAAGTAGAGGGAAAAAGTTATTTTATGTGTTCTGGTCATTGTTCAAATATTAATTAAAAGTCTAAAGTTGTAATTAATTTCTATTTTAATGCTTGAACGGAAAACGATAATTAGCTTTTTATTTTAAGAAATATAAATTTTTATTGATTTGGTAATACCGAAAATTTTTTAAGGTTTTTATAATAGAATTTTTTTTTTGAAGAGATTGATGATTTTTTTTTTAATTTTTTAACAAAATTTTATAGATAAAATTTTAAAGCGAAAAAAAAATTGAATTTTTTTTATGAGTCGAAAAAATTCATATAAAATTTCTCCATACAAAATATTAATTTTGAATAAATATGTCTTAAAAATTTACAAAATAATTTGTTAATATCATTTTACAAAAATTTAGACCGAAAAAAAATGAAATTGATTCAAGAGAATAACTCTTGAATCAAAAAAATCTTCTAAAGTGTTTAATTATTTTGATATAAAACGAAAATCAACTAAGATTTATTAAAATTAAAAAAAAATTTGTTACTGGAAGAATTTTTCTAATTAAATCTAGATGATGAAGCTAATTAATTTTTTTTAGTGGTCATATTTTCATAGTATGTAGCACATGTTATTTTAAAAAATTAATTCAGACCAAAAATATCAGATAATATATCATCGGAAAAATTACGAGAGATTATTCAAATTTTAAGAAATTATTTTGTAAAAATTTCTAATGACATAAATGTGGGCGAAAAAATAAAAAAATTAAATTCTCAGAAAAAACGAAAAAATTTATTCTTAATATTGACTGTTGATACAAAAATACAAAAAATTATGGCAAATCATATTCGTAAGTTTCAAACGGATTCGACTCGAAAAGACGGTCAGTTCTTCTTCGAAAATCGGAGTTTTGATTTTGCAACCATTGATGCATACCTCCTACAAGTGCATATAAATTAAATCCGTCATATGATGTGCTTATTAACACTCCCGTCAACACAGGAACGTCGTTTTTTCCTTTACATAAGAGAGCACTTCCAAGAAGAGTCTGAAAATTATTTACCCAAAAATAAGTTTTATTTTGTGACATTTAAAAATTGCGGACATTGCTGAAATTTTTGAACTACTTGCCTGTGAATCTGAAGATTTGTGTTGTTCAGTACCAAAAACGGGAGTAAAAGAATCATACTCGACCCAACTTATTTCAGTCGTTTTATTATCATGCGTACTATGTTTAAAGCTTTTATATCTTTCCAAATAGTTTTCGAATTTAAGAATTTTTTCTGGAGTTCGATGAACAGATATTTCTAAAAAAATTTTTTTTTATTTTAGAATCAATCAGATTTCAATTTTAATGGATTAATAAAATAAAGTAAACAAAATTTACGTTTTTGAGCATTTTTCATCATAGAAATTCGTACGCAATTTGGGTTTCTCTTTTTTGAATAAATTTCATAGAAATGTGGAGAGTCGTAAGTCCTTGCAAATTCAGCATAATTAATTGCCATATCAAAAAATAGAAGAACCATTCCAGGTACTGTATCATTTTTGATTATAATGGTATCACTAATCTCTATAAAATGACGAAGCAATCGATTCAGGTCAAAAGGTTCCTTTAATTACGCTATTTATTTGTGTTTATCCACAACATCAATACTTACTTTCTTTGTATTCGATAGATGCCAATCGATAAGATTGATAGTTTACAGCAGGATATAGTCTGCGATGATGGACATTGGGCAAAAATTCGTGCCCGAATTTACTTACTCTTCTTAAACCAGTTGCGACTACATACCATGCATCACTAAAAATATTAAAAGCAAAAAAAAATTACATTTGTGAACATCAATAAATTAAAAAAAATGTTTTCCTTTTTATTCAGACTAGACATAACATGCTCGCTCCACTCGCCGTTTTTTCAAAAATCCTACTACTATTTTAGTCGACCAATCAACAACCGGATAAAATAGTCACAGAAGTGACGTTAAATGATATTAGTTTTCAAATTAGTTTTTAGTCAATTAAATTTTTTTTTCTCCATTTTTAATTTTATCTTAACTAAAAAAATTCTATGGTTTAATTAATAATGGATGAAATCTCAAACTTTTTTTTATTTTTTTTTTTTTTGTTATTGGAAATTTTCTCAAAAACAAACACAAAAAAACTGTTTATAGTTAACTTCTATTTTTATGTTTCTTACTTTTGAGGAAAAAAATCCAAGTCGGCTCGCAATAGCCTAAGGAACCGGTCCTTGCTTACCAAAGCATTGGACCGGGTTCGAGTCCGGCGTACACTAATTAATATTTTCAATATTTAAGTAAAAAAAAGAGTTGCAACCTCAAAAGTTTACCTTCATACCCCTACCGTTTTCGCTCATGATCTTTGTAGTTTAAACAAATGAAGAAAAAAAAAATCCAAATATGTTTTTTTTTTTAGTAAAAAATAATTGTGATAATTACTCGTCTATACAAATCCTAGGGGCTAGTACTGCATTGCGAAGGACCAAAATTCCGGTGCATCTAAAAGTGCGATTATAACGTCTCGAGGGTATTTTTGAGTTTGTCAATTGATAAATTGGAAGTGCCCATGATAAATCAGAACGGTTCAGCCAGTCGATTGAATTGCTATCAATATCTTCATTGTTATTTTCACCTGATTGTCCTGCGACAAAAAATAAGTACAACTTTTCCAAACACCGTAAAAAAATTTTTTTTGATTATTAGAAATCTTTTTGTTTAATTTTCACAATTTTTTAAAATCTGAATTATAACAATCAAGAAGAAATATAATTACCATTTACTGAAGAACATAGCAGGATACTGAACAGTAGCAATGATAAGAACAATATGTAATTAATTACTTTAATCATTTTACTACAAATATTTTTTAGCTTTCTCAGAACTGTTCAACCTCTTAATGTACTATCGATTAAAACTCGCTTCATGTTATATATATTGAGTAGTTCAACATTAGCTTTTTTTAATTGAAAATTGATAAGCTTAATGATTAATAATTTCACTAGTTTGGAGGATTAAGAGCCAAATGTCTATTTTGATCGAACAAATTAAACTAATTAAATTAAAGTCACTGTTTCAATTCGTTGCCAACAAAAAGTTGTAAAATTTAAAATACTTTTAATTTAAAAAATTTTGTTATTCGATCGTTAATTTCATATATTGATAAGGAGGATGAAAATAGAAAGCATTTATGAAACTTTTTTTCTTTTAATAAAAATTTTTTAAACTTCAATTTTCATTTTAAAATCATGCAGTATAGATAAAAAAAATTTTTAGTTTAATTTTTGGTTGAAAATTAAAAATTGAAAGGTTGATTTTTTGAAAATATGATAAGAAATCAAATTTTTAGTTTATTTTTTCTCTTTAAAGTAAACAGAGGTCTGATTTTGGTCAGGTAATGAAGGCACAGTTATAAACAACTGAACTACATTTTTCGAAATTTACTATTTTGTTATGAAACTTTAGCGTGTTCAATTATTTACACATGTAGAAGAATGAAAAATTTTTTAATACAATATTTTTAGTAAATGTGATACCCTGAAATTTTTAATTACCAATTTTTTTGGTGATTTTTCTATATTTTTAGTTAATTATAAAAATTGGAAAAACTTCGAAATTAGCGGTTTTTTAAGAATATTCTTCAGCTTTTTTTCCACTAATTCAAGACGCTATTGTTTCTACTTTTTCATCAAAATAATAAAAAAAGACACTCAAATTCGTTCATTTAAAATAATTTTCGCTTCAACTTTTTCTGGTTAATTTATAATAGAAAACATAAAATTAATTTTTTAACAAATTTATGCACATGCCTAAGGCCTTATCTTTCATGGTTATATTATTAAATATGGCGGAGTAAATTAACTTCAATGACTTTTAATTGTCAGTCTAATGAGCCGTATAAAAAAATAAACTCAGTTAAGATATGAAAAATTATTATTAGAAAATTCAAAATCGTGTTACAAGTCTAAGTTCATTACTTTAATTAAAAAAATTCTTATCGATTTCATTAAGTAATTCAACAAAAACCAATCTTTAAGATAGCTTCGAGCTACAGAATTTATCAATAAATATAAGAAATATCGTTAATTAAAGAAAAAAATCAATAAAAATAAAGTTGAAAATTAGGAACATAATAAATTTTGTTAAATTAATGACTTTAATTTTATATTTTTTATTTCTTTTAAATTTTTATAATTCGCTTGAATTATATCATAAAATTTTTCTACTCTAAATTTCTTAAAAAAAAAATTTGTTAAAATATTCAAAGAAAAAAAATCTGCTAAACATAAAAAAATCATTTGTATTTCAAATAAAAACCGATCGATAATATATAAGTTAAAAAAAATTTTTTTTCCTACAAATCAATTGTAAAAAAAGAAACAATGGATATCGTAAAAATGTTTCATTTTTTGATAATATCACCGAGCAGGCACGTAAGCCTTGATGGATGTTAAATAAATCTTGCTAAAATATGTCGTTATAACAACGTGCTGGTACGTAAATCCCCGCTCCGTATAAGTTATTCTTAACTTGAAGCCACAATAAATAAAGTAATACCTGACAAGAGAATGTATTTATAAAAAAAGCGTCCACTCTAAGTAACCATCAAAAAAAAATATAAAAATAAAGGCAACAAGAGCCAAAAAACAAAAAAACAATAAATCAGTAGCCTCATAATTCTACCGTTAAGCGTATAATCTTCCAGTAGGATTACCCCAAGATTTGAGAAATCGGTAGGAGCTCTAATATGGATAAGATAAATCTTAGCTTTAAATTCACTACATTGGAACATTGGCCATCGGCAAAGGGTTGTACCACATTACACTCGATTCAGGGTAACTAGAGTTTCTCCTAGAATAGTCCAAAGGCTCGAATCCTATATGTACCCTGGGAAGAGCATCTTGAAGCTTCTTCGGGCACTGTGTAGCTCTTACACTCCAACACACCAATCGGTTAGGAAGCCAGAGTTGTGTTTCTCGAGTTGTGTTTCGCAAAATCTCTACACTACTTTTAAGTCTGCTTACTCGAGTGTCCAGTAACTCGGTGATCTCCAACTATCCACCAGGATTACCAACTATTCCCGAAGAGCAGGCCATTCAGGATTAGAGCACAGTCCTCCTGGTTTATAACTCTCCCCTTACACCCAGAAGGGTAGGTACAATCCGTGGATACAGTTATAAACCTATAGATAGATAGATAGATAGATATATTTCCTCAGAACAGCACACCAGCCTGGAAGCTCTTTCTTCGTTGCACCAATTGAACTCTACTTGCAGACCAACAAGAGGCTGCTCTAGGACAACTTTGTTGTTGGTTGGTAAGCTGCCCTCTCTCTTGTTCCTACAAGCCAATATCAATTATAAGGGAAGACAAAGAGCCCACAATCACGAGCGGGCAGACCTTGACGGATCAAAGCTTCTAGACGTCTCGGAATCCAAATCCGGGGATCATCACTTTTTAGATAAGACTCTGGGATAATACTCATCGAATTAACTGGTATCTAAGTACGCCAAGTATCGGACTCTTCAATGTCCTTGAAAGATGTTAAGTTTCTTTGAGAGAGTCGTATAAGATACAGCGAGAGCTACAAGCACAAACCGTGTTCCTTAAATCCACTAAATTACCATAAAGTCTGTACGATAGTTTAGTCTGGCTTGGAGCACTTCCTGTCTCCTTATGCTAACCCTCATATATAAACCTATGTGTGTTCGACTTAAGATAACTACATATGCTTGCCCGCAAATATAAACACCCAACATAAGGCGCTAACACATTGTTTCTTTGTGTATACTGAAAAAAAAAATTCACTTTAATCAAAAGAAAAATTCTTTAACCAAGAAAATATTTTGAACATTTTTCGAAAATTTTTTTTTATTCAAATCGAGATGATTAAGTATTTCCAAATTATTTATTTGATTCAAATAAATTGTTTTTTTGTGTATGAAAACTTTACATGACCAATTTCAATTTTTTCCTTTTATCAATTTATTATTTATTTTACAAACTTTTTATTTTCTTTTGATTTTGAGAATATTTTTATTTATCAGTTTTAATGTATTTAAGAGCCGTGACGCTATTCGTTATCATGAGATTTTATCGTCACGCTTTATATTCACCGCGAGAATGTGTGCCGTTGTCGATGTAGGTTTACGCACACTGTTCGAGTCGCATTTACCGAATTTTTACAATATAACTGAAAGAGACCTGTGATATTAATCTCCAAAATGTCTCCGGACAGTGGCTTTATTATGTTCGATTGTTTACGATTGTATGAAAGAGGTGTTACGATTTTTTTTTATTTATTTATGTAGTAGTTCAAAAATTTACGTCTAATGCAGATATTGATATTCTTTTATCAGAAAATCAGTTAATGATTCGGTTTATTTCAATAAATTTCTGAGCCAAGAAAACCTGGTCTGAAAAATATTTTTCCATTTTCTCAGTGTAAAACTGACCGGTGTCCTTTTACTTAAGTACTTTTTTACTAAAACTTACAGCCGCTACATCTCTCCATGATTGAAAATTTGATAACACGAACAACTTTTTGGGTAACTTTAATATAAATATTTCAAATAAAGCAGAAAAAGTGTAAACAGAAAAGTTTGGCTGGGATGCCTTGACCATTATATACGACTGAGAAGCATCCCCTTGGATAACCCCATGGATTCTCATATGCACTTAGTTTTCATTGCGCTGACCCGTCGGCTAGTAATATAATATATTTCGTAGTTTGTGGCTCCCCACGGTACACAGTTCACTAGCGCATTCCTTCTTTGTGCTATTATTGACTATATATATATACATATAAATACCAAATGTAGAAACAAGACCCGAGTATGCTTTTTCGCAGGAGTATTTACGCGTTCAACTCAAACTGGAAAACTTTAACGAAATAATTCGAATAAATATTTTATCGGGGCAAAAATTTCGTCCTTAATCTTACTTTCACACTTGATTCGATAAAGTCCGGTCGTTTGATCAAAAGCTGAATTTTTCCAGTATTTCAATTGATACTCGCCTACCGATGACATTGACACATATGCCCATGCAATAAAAGTTTAACGAGGCCGTAGCCAGGAAGCGTGGCGGTTTTTCATGAAGCGTCACCACTCCCAGCAAGTAAGGATCAAAAAATAAAGGGGATTACTTTTTTCCTTTTTTCTATTAAACCGTGATTGTTTATTGACGAAGTGGACCCTCAGGGCACAGAGGGGTGGTTATACTACCCCGAAAGTAACTGACCGGTTCGAGACATCTATTACTTTGTTGTTTGCCTCTTCGGCGCTCACCCACCCGACTTTCTTCCACTAATACATCCATAGATATCCTCGAAAAGGAGCCTCGCGATTTCTACAGCGACCTACAAGAGGGTGAAAAGTTGGAAAAAGTAAACACAGGATCCGGACGAAATTCGTATAAGCAGACTGCCGATAGACAAGGAGCCAAAGTATCGGTCAGTTTTCTCCCGGGTGTCCAATGCTCCGGGCCATAGATCACGCAATATCAGTTGTCAGGCAGTCGAGCAGAGTACCAAGGAATGAGAACAACGACTACGACTACTACATCCTAGTTGGACTTCTCTGGATCTGGCCTGGACACTCTGTCCCTGAAGTGCGAGCGATGACCCCCAGGAGACTCAGTAGGGTGGTGAGCCATGCAAAAAAACAACCCACTGAACATCAGCCCCGCTGTATGCTTGCCCGTTTATAGCTCAAGACATAAAAAGGAATATGTAACGAGCTCTGATAATTCAGGTTTTTCCGCGTTCCCTGGCCTAGGAAAGCGGGCTTTTTTATTCCACTTTTTTATCGAGTTGATCTTAGTTAAAGGGAGAGAGGCCAGTAAAATAGAATGAAGCAAAGGGACTCTCGGCACTGGCTAGAATATTGTTTGATGGAACAGTGAATATGTATATATGTATGTGTTGATCCTTTCTTTATTTTTTCTTATCCATACTTTCTCTCTGGAGTCCTCTATAATACTATACACAAATGTATCGGTTTTCCCTGCAGACCGTGAATGTGAAATTGCCGAGTCCCGATTTCCGATTCCTTCTTGACTTATTTATGTGATTGCTTTTGGTCCATGTAAAACAATGTTCCACGCGGTGTAAAAGGGATGGACGTGGATTTGTCGAGCTCACCACCATCACCAGCTCCAACAGTGGGACAACCACCATCACTCGATAGTAGATAGTAGATGGTGGAAACTACCACCCCACTTTTCTCCATACGGATGTACACGATATACGACATACGATATATATATAAAAACATTCAGTCGTTTTATTTTTATTAAACATTTTTGTTTTATTGCATTTTTTGTATCGTTTGTATTGTTTTGTTTAATTTTATTCTGGTGTTTATTTTAGCTGTGCCTTGCACTTTTATTCTGTGTCGGTGATTTTTCGCGTGGTATGGTGATGATAGAGGCAGACATTGCAGAAAAACTCTATCTAAATTTCTCCCGAATTCTCATCCGGTTGTACGTCATGTTATATGCATGTATGTTTGGATGTTTATATGCTTGTGTTTTTATGTCCATGTGTATTAAAACTATAGACGAGTGAGTTGAGAGTATAAAGAGCTTTTAGGATAGAAAAGACCATTCGTTATACACTGCTCTGTTACTATGTGAACAAAGCACGACAAGCTGGCTAAAATTAACCGAACAATGCACGTGCTCTCGGTTCAACGCTAGTGATCCGATTCTCTCGGAATTTTATTTCTCTATATCTTTTTTAAATAATAATTACAGTAATGTTTGATAGTTTGGAGTCGGGAAGATTTTTACAGTGATCAATAATTAGTTAGAAAAAATGAATGTATACGTCTTTTGAATAATTTGAAGATGCGACAAGTGTTTCTTAATAGTTCGACGATGGTCGATAGATGGTAAAAAGAAGTACAAAGTTTTCACTTCCAAAGCGGTAGATCAGGTATTTAAGTTAAGGGGGTCCTCTGGTCTGGCGCCCTGATTTTTGAGCATTTTTTGGGATTTTTTTGTAAAGACCAATGAAGGGATAGAACTTTTAACTTTTCACTATTTATTTATACATATTTCAAGGGTACACGGTTAAATTTTTAACTAAAAATATTCAGTAGAATTAAAGTTATAGTGATCTGAAGAAACTCGCCTCGAAAAAAATTGACGCTCACTTCCTTCATGATGTCAGATGATTGGCTAATCTGAAATAAAAAAAAACCCGGCGGGGTTTTATTCTGTATACTTGAATACGACGAGTGAACTACGATCAAAAAAAACAATTTGACAATTCGATTTTTGACAGACTTTGGAACATAAAATCCAAATTTCTTCAGACCACTATAACTTTAATTCTACTGAATATTTTTAGTTAAAAATTTAATTGTATGCTCTTGATGTATAAACAAATGAAAAAAAGTTCAAAGTTCTATCTCTTCATTGGTCTTTACAAAAAAAAATCCCAAAAGATAGCTCAAAAATCAGGGCGTCAGACCAGAGGACCCCCTTAAATTGATTCTGTAACGAATATTTTTTTTTTTAAATATAACTTTTAAATATTATACTTTTATGAGTAATAAATTATTTTTACTGAAGGATTGTTTTAATTAAAATGTAATTATCTAATTATTACAATGTAAGGATAAATTTGCCCTGAGGGAATAATTTAATAATCGAAGTTTATTTGGAAAAACTCGTTCATTGAAACTTTGTCGAATGCAAATTCAGAAGTTTTTTTGTTTTTTCAATTTTATTCTTCGTGAAATAAAAAGTAGTTTATTTTTCTAAGGATAATTTTATTTTTCAGTTAAACTTTTAATACATACATGGTATTTTGGTACATTGGTATTTTCAGAAAAAAAAAATTTATAATATGATATTAATTAAAGTAATTACGTATTACGAATTTATCAGAAAAATCTGCTATTTCAAAATTTGTAATGACTGAACTTTGATAAAAATTGAACTTAAATAACTTTCTTAATTCTTTTAGCATCAATAAAAAAATAAAGTTTAATTAAATAATTGATTGAACGGAATTTGAAATTTGAATAAATGAATTAAATTGGGGATGAGATTATTGGATAAATAATAAAAATAGATGTATTTCTGTTGATTGTGTATATGTATACATATATTTTATTGGAAGTCATTTGAAAAGACTTGAAACTTTTCATTCCAATTCAATGAACGAGTCGTTTGCCATACGAAAATTACTACGCGGAGGGGCAAGAATACGCAGCACGAAAGTTTAGAGTTCAATTTACCGTAAAATTATTGACGGAAGTCTGCTGCGAGTTCAAATCATAACGCTTGGTGAATTCAGCCCCTCGTTACTCTACTCCACTCTCACTTACTCTATATTTCTTTCTTCTTCTTATTCTACCTCAAACATTTGAGAGATCTTCCAATTTCTCTCGAATGAATGACACGACAATTATATATACCTATATACATTTTCCAACCTTCTATTTAAATGCATTGAAAATTATTCAGCGTGAAATTATCTCTAGATCATGCAATATGCTCATTTAATTATTTATAACTTTTGTTTCAAGCCTATTAATTTTTTTTTCGTCATTTAAGAACATGTAGGACAGGTGAATATTCAAATTTTGAAAAAAAATACTCGGACGCTTTTTGACCGAGTAATTTATCGATAAATAATCATTAACCTTGGCAGAAGTTCGTGAATAATAGTCCTTCGTAAATTGATTCTTTTATTTTCAAATTTAATTTAGGCTGCAAGAGAGTGCCAAAAGTAAATTAACTAATTTAATTTTTTTAAGCAGTGTTTAGAGTATTTACAGTGACTTAATCATAGAATTTTTGTTATCAATTCAAGCGCTTACACTTTCATGGAATTTCCGATCTTTGGTGGATAGAAAGTAATAACCATCATTGAAGAAATATTTAATTATACGAAGCTCGTCTGTCGCCTCACTGAACGCAGAATGATGTAATCGGTCCTTCAATTCTAATTCATCCATAAAAATTTTTTTTAGTATAGTTTGCGATGGAAAAACGCTAGAATTTAGTTTTATTGTCGATGAAGTGCAAATTGGGTTCATACCGCTTATTGGATTTTCAATTACAACCTCACAAAAAAGTAACTATAACAATCACTTAAGAATCCAATAAATCATTACTTCCACCATGTACCACCCAAAATAACTTCTTACGGATAAATAAATTACCAGAAAAGGGATGAAAGTGATAGCTCTGTATGACACATCTCCAACGAAAGCTTCAAAGTTTGGCAGACCTCTTTTATACCCTGGAGACATTGACTAATAATAGTAACAGGCGTCAATTACGATCGGCGATCAATCGAGTTCTAGAGTATGATACTCATTGGATGTCCAGTGGGCTGTGTCAAAACCCGGTAGAAGGATGATGGTCCAGCGATTCACCAGGACATGGATTAATCGTTGGTCGTGTTTGAGGCAGCTGGTATACAAGTGTACATGACGATGTCATCGTGGCTTGACGGTTTCTGTCGGGTGTGCTCTTGTGTCGCAGAAAAGCTACTCGTATTCATATAAACGGGCAATTCATTCTCAACACATTCTCAGCGGAACAACATATTGACCACGACTGATGGTCTATTGCACATATAGCTGTATACTGTCCAGTACCTACTGTATGGATTACTCATCTATCTATCTATATATATATATATATGGTATATCCTATGCGGAGACTCTTACATATATATTACATGAGGCTACCAACGAAAACAAGGTGTTCTAGCGAAAGAGCTCAATGCTTTAGCATTCTCATCAATACAAACGCCTCTTGACCACTTCAAAGCCCTCTCTATCTACCATAAAACATATCAATTAGCATAGCAAAGGTTTTACGGCTGTGCTATGACTAAACTCCTCTTCTATTCGGACTATGTTACTTTATATACGGTAAAAAGATCCAACAAAAGTCTCCTCACAAAATGAAAACAGAGTTGAGGAGACACAACACTACCTACCGTCTGTACACTCAATCAACTTGATTGTTTATCTCCTCTCCATACAGATGATGTTGATAATATTGGACAATCAAAGTTTAACATCGTTACATATACAAAGTTACTAAAGGGAACACTACACATATATATTCGCTGCACTAGAACTAAATACACTGCGACCCTTCCGCACTATAACTCGTTGCTGTTGTTGATGTTACTTCAGCATCAAAATTTATAGCTGCCGGTCTACGTCAAAAACAGCTCCACGTGTTTATTGAGATTACGTGTAAATGCACCTTTTCACTCATCCCTCATTTTAGTGCTCTATATCTACGCTTTTTTATTTCTTTTTCATGGACTCTATCGCTATCAAGACATAATTATTACAGTCCATTAATGTTGGACGCGAAGAAAATTTTCTAATGCAATAGAACTTGAAAATGGAGTTACTATAAAACTCATTTGTAATCAAAATATAATTACTATAGTTGTAGTTAGAGTTGTAATACTATTTTTATTGCAAAAACTATTTTACTAGCTTTTTGCCATAAGAAAAAAAACCCCCATCTGTGAGGTACATCTTTGTAAAAGTTGAAAGCTTGAAAGCTTTTTGTTTATTTTGCAGAAAAAATGTTCCAAATTTTTTTTTTTTTTGAAAAATTTGATTGACTATAAATTTACTATTAAAGATTTGAATGACATTTTCAAAACTTTTTTTAGATGTTTTTATACCAATTTGGAATAACACTACCGATATCAGGATTTATTAATACAAAATTTTGAAAATTATTTGAAAACATTTTTGATAATTATTAATTCTTTAACGAAAAATTTGTTAGCTTTAAAATTTGATTAGATCTCAGGCTTCTTAGAAATTTGATGAAAATTTGATTTTTCAAAATTAATAACTTCCTTTTTTTGGAAATTATCAATATTTAAAGGAGAAAATTGAAAAAGTAAAAGAAAGTTTTTTGAAAAAATTATAATGTTTTCAAAATGAGGACCATTCTGTATAAATTTTTGACTTATTGGAAGCTTCGTGTCAAGTTAATCCAGATTAATGCAATGTATTAAAAAAAATCAAGCAAGAAGGACGAATCGTATCATTAGATTTCCATGAAATCCAGCAATAAAAGCCATAAGAATAATTAAAACAAGGACCGATGTGTCGTTAAGGTTTGGTGAGCTTAAAGAATAAGAAGAAGTGAGAAGTGAATAGAACTCATTATTTGGTTAATGACTATTCTGAGAGTTTAACGGACGAAGGTAAGCAGGAGGTAGGCAGGCGTGCTTCGGCGTGCATGGAATACAAGATCGTGTTTGAGATGGGTAACGTGGCGTGTTGGTAAGCCCGTAGGATCCGGCTCGAGGGAACTGTGCTGCATACCGGACACAGAGTGAATTCGCTTGAAGCCATGTTCGCACATTGCATCGCACACACTGGTCCCGGTTGTTGTTGTTGTTGCTGTTGTTGCTGCTGTTGCTGCTGCTGCCGTTGTTAGGATTGCTGGTTCTGCTATTAGGGACATATACGCCGGAGTCATTGCCGTATTCAATTAACAAATTTTAACGCTTGGCTAAAGCGATCCCCGGTGGAGCTACGGACGATTGGAAGACGCCACAATTGGCATTGTTTGTAGTCAATTTGTATATCTCTCACGACGGTGCTCACGAACTCCTCGAGTGAGAGAGTTGAGAATAACCAGCATAAGTATCGGTACGGCGCTTACCTCGATCCTGGATCTCGAGACGGGGCCAGAGTGCAGACGGGCGCCACCAATATTCTTCTCGGTTATTCTTCTTGCTCATTTTGTTATTCTCGATCTTTCAACCGAGGGACTGCTGCAATAAGTCTGCTGTAAGATGAGGGTCATTCTCATCGGAGACTCGAGTGTCCGGGAGGCGCGAACAGGACCAGGAAGGTCGTGCTCTCCACGTATCCACGTCTTTTATTGTTAATGTCTAGTTGATGACCAAGAAAAAGATAATATGTATAAACCGAGTAAGTAAGAACGAACGATCTAACGAATGAACGGAGGATGGAAAAAAACGCTAAAGAGCAACTAAATAAACCAAAAGCTAAAGACTTGGCCTCTCCACGAGGGACTAATATCTTAGTAGCATCGACGACCCAACTCGGGTACGCTCGCGGGATTCAAACTGGATGTTTAATTAGGTGGGAGCGAGCCATCCACTGCCAGTAGCAGTATCCGCATCAGGGGGTCCAACCAGATGAATTAAAATAAAATAAATAAGCATGATAAAAAGTGCTCCTTCAGCAGAGACTGAGACTAAGGCTAAGAAGGAGGCTGGAGGCTGGAGGAATGGAAGGAATCAACAAAAAAAGAGGAAAAATTTAGAGGAGAGCCTTCTTCTTATTCTTCTTCTACTGTTATCCAGCTTCATCAAGCTCAAGAAGTTGCCGGAACTTGGGCGGGGTTCAAGAGCAAGAGGGTGATGCTGCTGGTGAGCTAGTGATACAAGAATAGAGAGACGAATAGACGGAGGAGGATGGAACCAGGGAACGTGGCAAAGAATTGTCTGGGATTTAGTTTCACCCGGGCTACTGGTGGTGATGCTGATGTTGATGCTGGTGTGTGCTTGTTTCATCTCAACTTCTCATACCTCGGCTGGCCACCTTGATCGTACTCATCGATTTCTCACACTCGACTGTCCTCCAACTCCCGTACCGTCTCGCTTTGGCCTCCGATACTTCGGGTTGTAACCTCTGGCTCCGCTCCCGGGCGAGGGGAACAAGGGAACGGAAATCCAAAGGCAAAGTAGCTGAAACGGCGCGAGAAAAGAGAAAGACCGAGCGAGAATGAAAGAACACAAGAGCCTGGTGTACTCTGATGCACTGTTTTATTTATTTGTTATTTATTTGTTTTTGGTTTATTTCTATCAAGCTACCACGCTGTATCGTTTTCGAGGGAGGTGAGGGACATTCAGTGCTAAAGGAGACAGATAAATGCTTGGAATTAGTTCCCCGTATTGTATCCTTCGCAGATCCAACTATCCCTGTTCACCCCCGCGACGCTTTCTGTTTTTTATTTATCGGACTTTTTTTCCTCATCGTCAGTCCTTTATTTCAGTCTTTCATGAAGTAGTCTATGCTTTTGAATTGCTCGGTTAAGGATCAGCTCTTTAATCTCTCAGGCGAGATTTCTTTTTTTTTGGTTAATTTCTCCGCTGGTTATAATTTCTGAAATGTTGACGGAGAAATTCAGGAAAATTAGAAGAATAAATTTTTAATCAATTTAAATTTTCGAACAAATCATTTAGAATTTTTTTTTGCCCTTTTCTAAATGCCAGAATATTTATAAAAGTTTTAATTGAAGGCTATAACTGGAAATTGAAATGTTAATATATTTATAATTTATATTGATAAATATTTTGCTTTTAAACTTATCACTATTAATATTATTATGTCGTTAATATAAATTGAAACCAAAAAGTTAGCAGAGGCTTGTAATATATTTTTTTTTATTTATTAAATTAAAACTAAAAAATATTTTTAAAAAATTGCACTTATAGTTTTTCAAGTTTTTTAAAAATGAAAATTTTATTTTTATTTTTTTGTAATAATTTTTTCAATAAAAAAAAATTTTGAAAATTTTTAAATGACGGCTAACTTAATTATCACTATAAGTAATGACAAATTCACAATACACTTGAATCTCAGTAATCAGGATTCGAAGTTTTGTAAAAATAACTCATCACGATTCACTGGATAGTTGCATTTTAAAGATATTTACAAATTCTGTAGGTATTACCGCTAATTATAGTAAATACTTATTTTTTTTTTTTTTTTGAGTCTGGAAATAAGAACAGAGATTGTGAAAGAATGAATTACAATAGATAGTACCATAGGTTAGATTAAAATGAAGAATGAAGTGAAATTGCGGCTGTTGTAGATGAGCAAAACAGAAAAGTATCTTTTTCTATTTTATTTAGATCCTCCAGGCAAAATGTATGAATCGTGTTGCAGAAAGGCTTTGGAAGTGTGTGGGCTAATGGCAACGCGTAGTTTCCTTCAAGCCTTAACTTTACTAGCTGCTACCCCTGTGTGTGTTACTCGTCAGCAGGCTACTCTGGCTTGAACTCGCCGGTAACTCACTAAAATTTTCCGTCTCTCGTTTTCCGGGCGTAGTCTGTGTTTGTAGACTCATACGCGCACATATTTTCACACATAAGAGAAAGATAAAGAATAAAGACTAAATGGATAAAGCACATAGCTTATAGTTAAGTGAGAGAATATATAGATGAGTGCGTTCCTCGTTGGTGATGATGGTCACACCAACAAAATGTACGTTTTCCTCAGTAGAAATCTCATTTCATTCCGGAAACCCCAAAAGGGATTAACGCGGCCATTTTGCGAGCTGTGAGAAAGAGTGTGAGTGATTTTAACTTTTGCGACGGCTAACACTATGATAAAGCTCTCAACGGCATAATGGTGAGTACTAGCATATCTTTTAAACTGATTACCCACGGACAACCAGACCCGAAAAGGTTTCATCACCCTATGCTGTACTCTATCCTATACGCTACATCAGAAATTGTATAGACAGACGTATAGGTGTATTACACTCGCGTTCGTTTTGCTAAAAAGGGTAAAAGCTAATCCGATAATTTTACTACGCTCTGTCTGCTCAATTGAAACAACTTTTGTATCTTTTACGCCGCGGTTAATTTATCTCACTGATAATCTAACAGTTGGTCATCTTGTTGTGAGTTTATTAATATTTTTTATGGTAAATTATTTACTGTAATTCGCTTATTTGGAACAGTATTATGATAAAAGATCTACGAAAAAATACCTGCAATAATGTAAAGAAAAAGAAAATTTTTTTCTAAACTATTGGTCTTAAGAACATCTACACAGAAAAAATACTATAAAAGTATCATTTACATTATACATAAAAATTAAAAACTCACTGTTGTCAGTCTAATGATAATCATCTTACACAAGAGCAAAAAAATTCCCTCCAAAGCTATCCATTGCAACACTATTTTTTGTCATTCTTAATTAATCATATTACAAAATTCAATAACCATCTATACATCATAAGCTCCACGGAGACCTCGTGTATAAAACTTGAGAAATAATGAAACGATTATACTAAAATTCCGAGATTTCTACAGAGTTCTCACAAACTGTCCGGTTATCAATTATTAAAACCATCTGTAGTGTCTACAGTATCATACTCTCTTGATTCTTTACATATTTATCTATCTCTGCACTCTCGGTTTGCATATACAAATTCATCTGCAACGCATCTCAAGCTAAAATTTATTCTTCATTCATTAATTTCTCCGAACTCACCATCATCAATAAACAAATCCACACGGAAAGAAGAATTCTTTTAAATTTAATATTAAATTCAGGATAATTTACGAAACTATCCTGCAAAAAAATTATTTCAACGCAGATTACCGCAAACATGGAATAGAATTATTATTGAACATAAAAATATTATTGTTTATAGAAATTTTATTTCATTTTTAAACATTTTAAAAACTATTATATAAATATTAGTATATCTTGTCACATATACTATGTTAATACTCTGTGACTTATATTATAATTATTTATTTATTTCTTTACATAAAGCCCCAACAGCAATAGCCAACATCTTTTTACAATCTTTTTACAAGATCATACTACATATAATAGAAAAAAATAAAAAATAATATTTTAATGTACTTGCATTTTGAGAAAAGAAAAAAAAAAGTAAAGAAAACTGAAAAATTTGTATTTTAAACATCTGTTAAAATTTGAAACTTAGCCAAATAAAATTAAATTTTTAATGGTACGTTATTTAGTCAAATAATACTTATTTATTGATTGACAATTTCGTCAATTAAACAATTATTGAGTAAATTAATATTATTATTAATTATTTACCAGATTTTAAATAAATTTAATTTTATGAATAAATTAATGAGTGTAAGGATTTAAGTGTAATGCTGTTATGAGTTTTGCGGTGGCACTAAAAGTCGGTTTAAGTGTATGACTTAAACGAGTTTCAGTGTAGTGCTTAAAAATATTGCGTGGAGACACAAACATTGTTTAAAAATATTCCCAATACTAAATATTGCAATATATAACACTGAAGTTGACAGACATTGAAAATTTTTTTAGAAGTTTGTAACAATTAAATTATTAAAAAAAAAAAAATTAATTAAAAAGTTTCACATGTGAAAATTAATAAAAATTACAAGTGAAAATTTTTAGAAGCATTTTTTTATTGTAATTGATTTGTTAGAAAAAATTTTTAAAATTGACAGCTGACCGCTAACTTCAGTAATGTTGCAATATCACTAAAATTTATAAGTATGGAACTCATACTTTTTTTTCAGTGTGTAATTTTTAAACAAAATTTTTGTCTATGCATCATTATCATCGAACGTAAAAATGCTTATTTAGTTCTATCTGCGTAGTTGCTCACTAAAAATCGATCAATCTTATTACACGGATAAAATAAGTGTCCTTTGACCAACAAAACCATATGCGACTTTCGTAGCCGTCGCCCGTTCTAAATTCAAGCAATACTGTTAATTGCATTGTGCGAGGGTGTATAGTGTATCACTACTGGCACTAGTGTTAGAGTAACTACGACTCCACTTATATAGTTACATCTTTAACTATAACTATTATTATTGTTATTATTATTATTATTGGTACATTATTGTATTGAGGAAGGAAATTTTTAGGGGTCAGCAAAAACGAGGAGAATCGCTTGACCCTTAGTCTATAAGAGTACGTCGAGCAAATGAGTACGACTAGCGTGGGCGAGATGTACGTCATACATCATTAGAGCCAGCAGTATACAAGGGGAAGATTCCGAAGAACTGCCGATGGGAGTTGGGGAATCGCCAGATGCTACGGCCAGCCGCGATCGCATCAATTGCTCACTAAATAAAGTAGTCGACTAATTTTTGTTGCGGAGTCGGCCCACTAGTTAATTGTTGTAGAAATTTGTAAATTTTTATCTTTTTTTCTGCAATTAAAAAAAAATTTCTGTCAATGAAAATGACGACTTAATGAAATGATTAATGATTTTGATGAAAATTTCGAGTCTGATTGGCCACATGTCTTTACTCACGCTGTCAATTGAGAGATCTGATCTAGGGACAGAGGGATGAAGGAAATAAAATTAAGTGGTGAATTTTCAAGTCCACTTGGAGCGGATAAACTGTACTTATAGCACTAGAGTGTAGTGGTACGTGTATTTTAGTACTTTTGTTGCTATATTCGTCTGATGTGAGTCGTGAGTGTAGCACAGAGTTTATTTCAGTACGGTGTACTCTCACTTGTGATCTATACTATGAAGTCTTTATATATTTTGGCCCTAGAGTAGTACCCTTGACAAATCAATTCGGACATAACATAGCAAACATGATGCGTGTTGAAAGGCGAGAGGTAAGAGGAAAATCGTTTACACAGCCAATGGGTTCTTAGTCCACTCTTCAGAGTCACTAGTGCACTGTAAAGATCAATTTATCTTCGAGTATTTACGGAATTGAAATTAAAAATAATTGAAGGAAAATTCAACGAAATTTAACTTTGCTTTTTCAGTTAATTTAGCTCGAGTATTTACTTTTGATAGTTTTAGAAAAATTGAGGTCGTAAATTTTTAGATTGATTAGTTTGCTTTTTAATAATCAAGTGAACACTTGCATTGATGATAATTTTAGATTTTTATATAACTTTATTATTTTTTACCATTACAAATATTTCGGTAAAAATTACTCATTTTTCTGTGTTTAAGAAAAATAAATTCTGTTAATTTTATGGAGTTTTTTTTGTGCAACACTTGATGATCTCGCTCGAAGGATCAAAAAGGCATGTGTCAAAAAAAATTTATTGTTATTTTCTAATTTTCCGCTTACAAAATTTGAAGTTTTGAATTTTTGACTATAAAAATTAATAATTTTCAACTCTAATGATTTCTCAAATTTTCAATTTTTTATAGTTAAATGTTTAAAACATTCAATTTCTGAAAAGCTCAAATATTCTCAGTAAAATTTTACAGTTACAGCATTCCTGAATTGATTAAAGTCAATAAAAAATTTTTTTCACGCTTCTTTTTGGCTTTAGTAACGCGATTCAGTCGCAAATTACCATTTTGCACTGAAAAAAATTAACTTGAATGAAGAGAAAAATTCTTGAACCAAAAAAATAATTTAAAAAAATTTCATTATCTTGAATCAAAACGAAAAATTCTTAAATCAAGTGAAGTTTACTTAAACCAAGAAAAATTTCTTAGTTTAAGAATTTTTCTACTCAAAACAAGAAGACGAAGTTCGTCAAATTTATTTATTTGATTCAAGTAAATTTTTTTTCGTTTGTGTGATTTTTCGAACAAAGTCAGTGTAGAAAATTTTCTTTAAAAGAAAATAAAGTTCTAGATAAAGTTCTTCATCTAAGATTGTCCTTAAGCCTAAACAATAATCATTTCCTATTGCTGAATAATGTGAGGTAAAAAATATTAACATAATAATTTGTTAGCTAAAGATTTCAGATGCACCACTTGTTTTCATTTTCTGCTTTAATCTTGAAAAGTTAAAAAAAAAACAACTTGAGTAAAGTATCAGAATGCACATAGAACATCGAAGATAAAACATAAAACAGAGATAGAAGGGATCGCCATCAGATCAGTGTAAACGCCGTCATGCATGAACGAAACAAAATTTTATCTATGAAACGCGAAGAGGTACTCAAACGCGTCGAGAGCGCGAGTAATTGAAACTCTAGTATATCGAGCCAAAGGGTGAGGAGTTGAGTCGGCGGGACGCGCTCGAAATAACAAAATGGGACGCGTACCGCTGCTAACAACTGATGAAAGATTGCGATCGACACGAGCCATCTGATAGTCTCGATAGTCATGCACTAAAACTTAAAAGACATACATTTCAAATTAATCACAAATTTCTTCCTTTACGTCTCTTCTCCGAACATATGACAGAACATTTAAATTCTTGCCATCTCTTACTTCAGAACAAAACATATGTCACATGTCATATGTCTACTTGCAGAGCGCAGAATTCAAGTATGACATAAGTAGATCTCATAAATTTTCACTTTTATGTCAAATAAAACAGTTCATTTTTTAGCTTATGCACAATTAGATTCTGCACGCGATTAGTCATGTCAAACACTGAAATAATATCTTAAATTATTAAGAAAATAAATAAATAATTAATAAAATTAAACAAATTTAAATTTATATTTAATATTACATACTTAGATTCAAATTTTTTAATATTATGTAAGAAATTAATTTGTAGAAAATTTTAAACCAATTTATTTCTTAGCTGAAAAAATTTTTTTGATTCAGAAGAAAATAATTTTAGATAGACAGTTTGTGAATTTTTATCCAAAATTATTCTTTCCTAAATTTAGAAAATTTTTTTTTTTAATAAAAAACTTATTGTGAAAATTTTTATTCTTTCAGCTAAGAAATAAAATTGGTTTAAATTTTTAGCAAATTAAATTATTACTACAAGATTGCTCATTTTTTTCAGAAGAAATTTTTTTTATCTCAATCTTGAAAGTCCAATTGATTAAATTATCGGTTGTGGGGCCCTTAAGCGACCTTAAACCCTTAAACCCCTTAATCAACCCGTAAAACTTAAAAAAAAAGAACAAATGTCTATAATCCTATCATTTTGAAAATTTTTTTTTTAGTCAAAGAATTATTTTCTTGATTTAAATTAATTTTTTTTTTTTTCAGTGTCTTTTTATCCTTTGATTTTGACCAATTTACATACGTATGAACACTTTAACCTTCTAATAATTATTTCCAACAATTTTTATACCTACTATCTCTTCAATACGGGCTTTTCCACGGAAATATCATCTTTAATCTGTGAAAAAATTGAACAAATTCCAGCTTCCGACTAGCGATGCAGCCTAAAGAAAGTGAAAACTTTTTAATGAATAAATTTGTAGAAAATGAAAAAAAAATATTTAGGAGTTAGCCATAACAACGTTAACGTTAGAGTATATATCAGAGTAGTATTGACCGCCATAGCCAGGCGGACACGCCTAGACATAAACCAAACAGAATCGTGTACTATGTTCGTGGTAAACGTATATACGTCAATACGTGTAATTCCGGAAACGGGAAATCGACGACGGGGTATATATATGTATGTAGACAGATATAGATATATAAATGGAAGGTTAGTGGAGAGATATAGATAGAGGTGTAGAGGATGGAGGATAGGACGATATAGGAGGAGGAATATAGTAAAGGGTACATCTAGCTGGTATATTCTGCTTGCTAGCCGGCTAGTGTAGTTTAGTGTTGTATATAGCAGTATACTATTGAAGTAAATGCATGCGAATACCTGATATATATACAGATGTATAGATAGACAGACAGATAGATAGATATATAGACAATTCTATGATGGCGGTCTATGGCATAGAATGGGTTAGCTATTGGTAGTGTTGTATGTAGTGTAGTATGTCGGTGGCTAGCATTGCCAGTGATGCTGCTGTGCTGCTATACTGCTGGTGCTGCATTGGGGAGAATTTAGTTTCCCAGTATGTCGACTATGGATTCGCATCTAGGCGATGCGAGAGAGTATACCGTACCGGGGATTGAGGTATATAGAGAGGCATTGGGATTAGTGCTGATTGGTCCGGCGTTGGCGTGATTAGAGATGTTATCAGAGACTGCCGAACCAAATGCTCTTGCCACGTACACCGCAGGGACGTGTTTGCATCCTTCCACCCACTAAACCTTGTCCCTTATTTAGCCGTTAATAATACTATTTCAAAACATACAGACCCAACATTTTTTATGCTTTTAACTTTGCGGTTTGTACTGGCTCTAATTTACGAGGAACGTTACGTCGATTAATGTCAGTGTGAGTTTCTTGATTGGATTGCTGAATGTGGAATAACGTGTATTTTTGATTGGTGATACAATTTATAGAAATAAAGCTTCAAGCTATTCAGACTCAAGTGTTTATTAATGGAATTTTTTTCTGATTGTTGGAATTGACCAAATTCAGCTATTGGACTTTTTTTTTTTTTCTATCGTCATTCATTCAATGTTGAAAGAAAAAGTTTACAATAAATATTGTTAAAAATTTGTTTTTGTAGAAAAAAAAGTCGTCTAAATTTTAGATGAAAATTCGCCAGTTGTTTATCTAAAAATTTTTATTTTTTTAACTAAAAATTAATTTTACTGTCACAAAAATGCTGATTTTTTTTTTTAATAAAATTTATAAGTATAAGACCGCTTTTTACTTCTTTTTGGTAATTTTAAAAAATAATTTATTATATTTATTAACAATCTATCAAAAAAAAAAGCCTTCAAAATTTCTAGTCAAATAAAAAAAACTAATTGTCATTTTTTTTTATTTAAATGTTGTAATTAATAATAATTTACATTATCCGAACTATAATTACCTAATAGAATAAAAATTCAAACAAAAACTAAAATATTCAATTTACTATCAATAAATCAATCACCATCTCGATAAATTTAAGTGAAAAGCAAATACTTTTATCTGGACAATAAATAAATAAAAATTGAATGTTTATCTCTTGGTATAAAATACAAATGTTTATGAGAATAAAATCAATAATTATCTGTAGCCGTCCGTCGAGCCGTCAATTACTACGTTATTGCTTGTATAGATTTTCGATATTTTTTTAATTAATCAGTACAATTTTATCGTTCACTGGAATTACGATTGAAATGTTGATTTTTGAGTCCACTCAAGCTATACTTTTAGCTTTATAGATAATTACTACCGATAACGATAACATCGCTTAACCTCTGTATACATCTATCTATATCCAAAATATATAATAAAAATAAATGAAAATACCAAGAGGTAATCATTCCCTGGCAATTAAATACTCTGTTAAAATGGAGAAGATACCGTAAAAATATATCTTTGGAGGAGGGGGATGGCCACCGACAAAATAACGTATTGGCATCCCACTAATATATGTGAGTAAGTGAAACAAAAGGGGCCTCTAACAAACAACGGACCGTGATGTGTCTATCCTTCAAGGGCGATGGTAACCCCAAAAAGGGAGGAATCGAGGATTCGAACCGAGAGAAAGAGAGAACCACGACAAGAGAGGGTTGTGGAAGCTGAGATATATGGGAAGGCTTTTAGTTTCGTTAATGGCTATCTCGCGGACGATAAGTGCCGAGATCTGTCTACCTTCTGCGCGCTTACTTTACACCTTTAGCTTCTCGGGGATTCATCCCCCAAAAAGATATTGTAAATTGTATAGTTAAATGCTCACTATTTTTTTTTCTTCTCTCTTTTTTTTTTCCACCATCCCTCTTTATTCAACGTATTTATTTTATTCATCGCATCTTGTTTTTGTTAGTTTTATTATATTTTTTATCTTGTCTCTTCGGACGAAGAATCACGAGTGTCGCTTGGGCCAGAAATAAATAGCGGGGTAGGAAGCAGAACTTTAAACGCGATCACGTTTTCTCTATCTTCGTTTACCTTCTCTCTCTCGAACAATATATTCAAACATTGAAAGTGAGAGAAGTGAGTAGAGCGCGAGACAAAGAATGCAAATAACAAACCTTTTCGTATTTCAGAGCCCTCGGTAATATTAAAGCGTGATTTATTTCCCGGTCGTTTATTTTATCTGCAGTTTCTTCTTCACTTCTCTCCTCTCTATCTCGCCTTTTTATTCTCATCCTCTTTCATTCTATTCTGCTTGGATAGAACAAACGTGTACACCGTCAACCGTCATTGTTGAGTGCATATGAGCATGTTGGGCATCACTATTATAACCACCAGAAATGAATATAGAAGCGATCGGATAGGACAAGTCCAAAATTCCGCAGACGTAATTAGATAATTATGAAGTTCCGGGATAAGGATAAGTCGCTAGCTCGTTATACTCTCGTCTAAAACATTGGTCGTACTTAGAGTCATCGTTCCCTCTGCACTCTCGTGTATTCTATGCATATAATAATACTCTTACTCTTTTGCTATCGCCATACAACGGATTGCAGACAAAAATAAACTCTTGTATATTATTCACACAATATACGGTATAGGCCTTCTGGCGTATCACATCGAGCACTAAATCACTCGTATACCTTACTACTGTCTATATCTATATCTATATCTATGCCTACATATAGATGACATGGACACACCAGATCTATAAATGTGTTAGGAATAAAAGTTGCTACGTCGAAAGGTCAAAATAATCTGGCACGTGATTCAATGAGATATCGTTGTCTTTTCTTAATAACGTCTTACGTCTATTATCGGTAAATTCCCATTTTCTTCAATAATCCATGTCACTCATGAGCCATGACTCACTTGTCTGTTTTTATCACGCAATCCAAATCTCATCCCTACTCTCAATTATCTGTAACCCAATGGATTCACTCCAATCAATAGTTTTGTATCCTCTATATCGAGACTTTTATTGAGCTTTGGGTTATTGATAGAAATCTTTAAGGATTTATCTACTTTTATTCACATCAGTTGATAATAATAAATAATCAATAGTAAAAATTTTTTTTTTTATTATTAAAAGACAAAATATCTTTTAAATATCGATTTTAATTATTAATTTCAATGATTTTCTTATAAATCTTTAACAAGTTAATGAGGTCAGTAATAATAATTAATTAGACATTAAAAGTAATATTTTTAATATTTTAAGAATGTTTAATTTTTTTTTATCACGAAAAAATACAAAAAAAAATTTTTTTTAATATTAATTAATCTTCTAATCAATAGCATTGCAAGACTAGTAATTCTAATAATTTAATTTTATTTATGTAGTGTTACAAATTTCCGCCAGAGGGAGAATGATCGCTAAGTCGTCTCGTTAGAAAAGAGTTGAGTTTAAAATAAAGTAAAGTCTTATTTTTTGATCTATAGAATTTATAGAAAAAAATTATTTTTTAATTTTTATACACATCCTGACCATGTCAGAAACTTTTTCATGAAACTCGACATTAGAAATTAATATTCACGAAAGTAAAGTATTAACGTCCTCAAAAAGAACTCAATACCTGAAAATATAACGAAGCTTTTTGTCGTTTATATTTCTATTTATAACAATCGTTAAAACATAGACAAATATATCGGTCGTGGACTCTGAAATCAGTAACACATCTAGAGCATGTGCTCGATATAGTGTACACAGGACACACAATGTAGAGGATGTACGAACGCAGAAAGCAACATACATGGATAAACGTGTTCAACGCGCTAACAATTCAGTGGTGGTTACGATGCTATTTAGCTGCTACGCCACGCTGATTACTCTCTCCCATGGCGGTAGCATCAGCATCAGCATCGGCATCAGCATATCACCAACCCCAGTAGTAGTATCAACAGACTGCACCAAACTCCTCTTGGGCAACGGCAACCGTACTTGAATCCTGTCCTCCAAAACCCCCTTTGACCGTCCTGCCCTCTTCTATTTAGCAGTGTAGTATCCGCTGGAATTCCCGGATTTAATAGGAAGATCAAACCTCATGCTCGGGCGTTATCGGTTCGATACTTTGATGTCCATCCAACCTACTGCAGCGGCATCGTGCTAATCCGAATTCCGACCAAGTTTCCAACCCTCTTCTCTAGTTCACTAACACTGTTAACATTTTCAGCAGTGCTGCTCCGACGCAATCCAATAAATTTTAACGCCCCCGATATCCCTTCCCATACCTACCTTCAACCTCATCTACAACAGTTCTCCAAGCTACCACTCCTGCCTCCCTTCTGAAGACCATCATCGAATCCCTATTTACATTTGTACCTTTGTATCCTTTCTCATCATGACCAATAGCGCTTTTGGACTGTTACTTATTTATGCACAGATAAAAAATAAATTTGAAAAAAAATAAATTTTTTTTTATTCAAAAATCGTTCTTAATTTTATTCGATTTAAGAATTTTGTAACTTGATTTTAAATTATTAAACTTTACAACTTATCAGTGTAAAATAGAGAGAATTAATTCACAGAAATAGAAAAATTATCATTTTTACGTTTCAAAATGGGTTCAAATAGAATATTTATTTATCTTTTAAAATTAATGAAAAAATTTTCTAATATACCTTATCATAATTTTTATGCAACAATTTCTGTATTTTTCACATATATTTTCTTTCTATATGATTTTAAAATTAGAGTTACATTTTTATAATTTTTTAGAGTGTAACATCATACTTTATCAATTGAAATTTAATCCAGAAAACAATTGTGAAAATTACGGCGCCGGTTGTTTTTGTAAATTGTAACGTAAACACTAAATTTCTGAGTATGAAGTTGTAAAGGTTAGCAGTAATGAAAATCTAGTCCAGCATTGGGATGTTGACATAGTAATTTTTAATAATAAAAAAAAAAAAAAAAAAAAAAAAAAAAAAAAAAAAAAAAAAAAAAAGTTCATCGAGCAGCAATAGAGAAATGGTTAAATCTACTCCCAGAGAATCTAAGATATAGTCGGAGCAATAAAGACAAGTGTTTGTTTAGGTCTTCTCTATCCTCGGTCTTTCTTTAATTTCATCTTCTCTATTTTCAGACGCTTAGACACTTGAGCGGTTGACGTAGTTCTCCTTGTAGACATCTTTATGGAGGTGATATTACACTCAAGTACATCAAAAACGAAATAGATAAATTAATATACAGAATATGTGATAAAAATAACCCGATGTTAACTATAATTTGTAGTGTTAAGTTTGCTGTGAAGGGATTCAATAGAAGAGGATGGGAGAGACAAGTGTGATCGTGTCGTACTGTTGGTTATATGTTATACGTAAAACTATGAGAAAAAAGAATCTCCAGAGAATCTTATTTTCACTTTCTCAAATAAGTCACCGTGGTGACATATTAAAGTATGTTATTCTCTTTTAGTTTTCGTCCCACGCTTAAACACTCAACACGTTTGGTGGTTTTAATATCCCTTAAAATCTCTTGTCCAGTTAATTTTTTTAAACCTGGCATATTACAAGACACTATACCATGACCGGTTATCAGATCTCAGCATCTGCACCTCAATATATATGTGGCCCACGGTAAAACCATTTGAATGTTCAACTAAAAAAACGATATTAAGACAAACAATATAATATAATATCTCTTATACTATACGCTGACAAATAAGTGTTAAAATCAACTTTCAAGTTATGTTTACATGTATTCATATACTTGTTCATATTAATTACCATTCCAACAGGCTGAAAATTTTTTTTCCGCTTCAAAATATTATTAAAAACTTTACTTAAACAATGATAAAATTTTCAAGTTTAGTTTTTATTTAAAAAACATAAAAAAATAATTTTATTAATTTTCATCTATTGAATATCTTTGATTCGTTTTAAAGATACTTATCATACGATAAAAAAAGACTATTT